>CM069155.1:33168266-33183266 GCA_035221665.1 Okamejei kenojei
CAATCTAGAACTGCCCAATTTTCCTGTCCATCTAGCCTGTCCAATCCCTTATGTTTCTATATGACTCTATATAAGTTCCCCTCTCATCCTTCTAAATTCCAGTGAATCTTATATTGTATTGTAATTAATTTACGAGCCCAGTTGACCCATTCATTCATCATATGTCAGTCCCGCCATCCCGGGAATTAACCCGGTGAACCTACGCTGCCCTCCCTCAATAGCAAGAATGTCCTTCCACAAATTAGGGGACCAAAACTACACGCAATACTCCAGGTGCGTTCTCACTGGGCTGGAGAGTCTGTAACCGTGCTGTTTCTTTAAATAAGCCCCCGGGACACAAGGGCGGCCGGGCGAGGAGAGGGGGGAGGGGGGCGTCGGCTCGTGGGAACTGCTCCAGTACATCGAGCGCGTGGGCCGAGCGGACTGGGGACTTTGAAAATGGGGCCGCCTGCCTGTGTAATATATGCAGAAAATATTTCACTCTGCAGTGGCATATCTGGCAAATAAAGTAAGGATATCAAATTATAAAAGGACTGGACAAGCTAGATGCAGGAAAAATGTTCCCAAAGTTGGGTGAGTCCAGAACCAGGGGCCACAGTCTTAGAATAAAGGGGAGGTCATTTAAGACTGAGCTGAGAAAAAAACTTTTTTACCCAGAGAGTTGTGAATTTGTGGAATTCCCTGCCACAGAGGGCAGTGGAGGCCAAATCACTGGATGGATTTAAGAGAGAGTTGGATAGAGCTCTGGGGGCTAGTGGAGTCAAGGGATATGGGGAGAAGGCAGGCACGGGTTATTGATAGCGGGACGATCAGCCATGATCACAATGAATGGCGGTGCTGGCTCGAAGGGCCGAATGGCCTCCTCCTGCACCTATTTTCTATGTTTCTATGTTTCTATGATAGGTTGACAGGTTAGTCGAGAACTATCATTTTAATTATTCTGGTAAAATAAGATTTGTTCTGGCTGGTTCTGTTGACTTTGTGAATGTCTATCCAGTTCTTAAATTGTTTATCCATGAATAGGAATGGGAACCACTGTGCCGTAAAAGGGGGCTCGGAATATTCTGCGGATGGGCAAACCACAAATGAATTGTGTGGGAAGGAACTGCAGATGCTGGTTTACACTGAAGGTGGCAGAAAATGCTGGAGTAACTCAGCGGGTCAGCCAGCATCTCTGGAGAAAAAGGAATAGGTGACGTTTCGGGTTGAGAGGCTTCTTCAGACTGAGCCACAAATAAATTGGATGATTTTTCTCTCAATAACCTTCCCGTGACCAGGTTGCTGAGTCTGAATCTCAAAGCACATTTAAGAAATTGCCCTGAGTGGCAGTTGGCACCGGCTGTGAATTTTCCTGCCATCAAAAACAAAATAAAGTAGGATCCAGGTGTAACATTGAAAATACAGAAAGTACGATCCCACGCGCTGGGGACAATCTGCAGTTCACAGAAGCCAACTAACCTACAAACCTGTCTGTCTTTGGAGAGTGGGAGGAAACCAGAGCACTCGGAGAAATGGAGTTTCTGTACGGAGTTTGTACCTTCTCCCCGTGACCGCGTGGGTTTTCTACGACATCTTCTGTTTCCTCCCACACTCCAACGATGTACAGGTTTGTAGGTTAATTAGCTTGGTATAAGTGTAAAATCGTCCCTAGTGTGTGTCGGGTAGTGTCAGTGTGCGGGGATCGCTGGTCGGTGCGGACTCGATAGAGCCAAAGGGCCTGTTTCCGCGCTGTGTGTCTAAAGCAAAAAAGTAAAACAGAAAACCCACGCGGTCACGGGAGGAACGTACAAACCCAATATAGACAGTTGGGATGTAACCTGGGTCTCCGGCGCTGTAATGGGCCTGCCCCACTTTCACGACCTAATTCATGACCTTTTTTACTCGTGGACATTTTTCATCAGGCTAGAAAAAAACGCCCCGGCCTACTTGATGCCACGAGTACCTACGGCCTGGTGACAACCATGCTGCGAGTATGCGTCAAGGGCAAACTCGACAGAGGCCGTGAAGTTGGTCGTGAACGTGCGACAGGCCCTTCTACGGCCACCCATCACGTATGCATTTTAATATGAGGCCTGAATGTTAGAAACACAGAAACAAAGAAACATAGAAAATAGGTGCAGGAGGAGGCCATTCGGCCCTTCGGGCCAGCACCGCCATTCATTGTGATCATGGCTGATCGTCCCCAATAAATAACCCGTGCCTGCCTTCTCCCCATATCCCTTGATTCCACCAGCCCCTACAGCAGGGGCTCTCAACCAGGGGGGAATTCCCCCCCAGGGGGGGATTTCAGGTTTTCAGGGGGGGAATTGGGACCACAGATTAGCAAACACAAACTGTTAGAATGTTGATCTTTTTATTGCCTTTGCATATTATTTGGAATGCACTTCTTGAGGCAGACAATCTTGGAAAGGAGGGGGGGGAATGACATTCTGACAGATGGTGAAAGGGGTGCATGGGGCAAACAAGGTTGAGAACCACTGCCCTAGAGCTCTTATCTAACTCTCTCTTAAATCCATCCAGTGACTTGGCCTCCACTGCCCTCTGTGGCAGGGAACTCCACAAATTCACAACTCTCTGGGTGAAAACGGTTTTTCTCACCTCAGTCTTAAATGACCTCCCCTTTAGTCTAAGACTAAATGTTGGGCGAGTCCAGCCCCTGGTTCTGGACTCGCCCAACATTGGGAACATTTTTCCTGCATCTAGCTCGTCCAGTCCTTTTATAATTTTATACGTTTCTATAAGATATCCCCTCATCCTTCTAAACTCCAGTGAATACAAGCCTAGTCTTTTCAATCTTTCCTCATATGACGGTCATATGTGGAAAGATTGATTAGGCCTTGATTGGCTTGATTGAGAGAGATTCTTGATGGATTAGCAATGCTAAACACCATGGTGTAGTTCATAGGATATACCTTTCTGGGAACTTTAACACTCACGTGAGGATCCAGCCCTTTGGGTTTGTAATTCAGGCAATTATTGTCACCCCATTGTGTGTCAGAAAACGTCACTTTCCTCTGTAAGTTCAAGAAATTTCCCGGGGGGGGGGGGGGTGGGAAATAGATAAGATTGAAATTGTGCTCTGAAATAATTTGATTAGAATCTCATAACCTGTTACACAGTCATTATATTAGTGTGTTGTACTTTGCTCCTGGAATTCATTTCATTGCAGTTGGTGCCTGTTTGAAGGCCATCATCACATGTCAAGCAGCATGGGAGAGTTCAGCTCCATCCTTGGACAAGGTCGGCGGAGCCTTACAGTTGCTGCCTCGCGGCGCCGGCGACCTGGGTTCCAGCGGGACGAAGGACGCGCTCTGTATGGACTCATGAAGAAGCATCGCGACCCAGAGATGCTGCCTGTCCCGCTGAGTCACTCCAGCTTTTTGTGTCTATCTTTGAGTCATAGAGTGAAACAGCGTGGAAACAGGCCCTTCGGCCCAACTTGCCCACGCCGGCCAACATGTCCCAGCTACACTAGTTCCACCTGCCTGCGCTTGGTCCATATCCCTCCAAACCTGTCCTATCCATGTCCCTGTCCAATTGTTTCTTAAACGTTTGGATAGTCCCGGCCTGAACTGCCTCCTCTGGCAGCTTGTTCCATACACCCACCACCCTTTGCACGGGTTTATTATGCTGAGGATTAGGGGTTTCACGGGACATTTAATTAATGGGGTGCTGAATCACTGTCATCTATATTGGCATCGATTCGGACATGGTCAGCCTGAAGATCTCCATCATTAACTGCCTCCTCTGCATGCCTTCGGCAAGCACAGATAACTCATGCTACTTCCCCAATGCCCAATATGCCAGGTCCAAAAACATGCCCGCTCCAATTCATGCTGAAAATCAGCACTGAAACCGCTGCCTGGAACCCAACCTTTCCTGCAATCATAGTCATGGAGTACAGGCAGCCTGGAAACAGACCCCCTCGGCCCACCGTGCCCACACCGGCCAAGGTGCCCCATCTACACTGGTCCCGACTGCCCCTCTTTGGTCCATATGTCCCTAAACCTTAGACAGACACAAAAAGCTGGAGTAACTCAGCGGGTCAGGCAGCATCTGTGGAGTAAAGGAATAGGTGACGTTTCGCTCCGAGATCCTTCTTCAGACCAGTTACTCCAGCTTTTTGTGTCTGTCTTTGGTTTAAATCAGCTTCTGCAGTCCCTACTGACACATTCACTCTAACCCTTTCTCTTTTCCTCAACCTCCACCACCGACATAGGAAAGGTTTAGATGGTGGTATTTAAAAGGCTGTTAGATGAGCACAAGGATACGTAGGGAACGGAAGGATATGTGCTATGTGCTGGAAGATAAGGGGTGGTCTTGGCATCATGTTCAGCATGGACGGAAGGGGTCTGTTCCTGTGCTGTACTGTTCGATGTTCGATGTAGATGCAGCCTAACCTGCCGAGTATTTCCAGTAATTCCTGTTTACATTATAGAAATATATTACAAATTATTTCTTATGGAAACATATAAAATTCTTAAGGGATTGGACCGGCTAGATGCAGGAAAAATGTTCCCGATGTTGGGGGAGCCCACAACCCGGGGTCACAGTTGAAGAATAGGTGGTAGTCCATTTAGGACTGAGATGAGGAAACACGTTTCCACCCAGAGAGGTGTGAATCTGTGGAATTCTCTGCCTCAGGCAGTGGAGGCCAATTCACTGCATGTATTCAAGAGAGAGTTAGATTTAGCTCTTAGGGCTAACGGAATCAAGGGATGTGGGGGAAAAGCAGGAACAGGCTACTGAATGGAACATTATGTTGTGTCTTGGTTCTTTTTCTTGTTTGTGTGACTGCAGAAACCAAATGTTGTTTGAACCTCAATGCGAAGATCAGCCATGATCATATTGAATGGCAGTGCTGGCTCGAAGGGCCGAATGGCCTACTCCTGCACCTGTTTTCTATGTTTTTTGTTTCTATATTGTAAAGTTTTCCCCTTGCTGCCATTTTGGACTCTGAGTTAGTTGTTTATTAATCTTTTTCCGTCCTAACTTCCTAACAGTGACAGGCCCACTTAGGATTCAGAACTGCCACCCTCCGAGCTCTCACCTTGACAGCATAATAATGAGCGCTAAGAAATTAAATTGCAGAGCAATGTTGCGTCAAATGGCGTGGGAGGGAAATGAAACAACATTAATCTGTTTGAGAGTGTCCTTATCAATGACCAGGTTAATGCACTCACATCCACTTGACCATATGTCATAATGACACACTCTGCGTTCAAACCCAGTTGTGTGCCTCGATCGTTCTTGACAAGAGTTACGCAAATAGTTTTTTAAAAATGGGGTAAAGACCTCTGAGTTGAGTTGAGTTGAGTTTAGTTTGGTTTAGCGATACAGCGCAGAAACTGGCCCTACGGTGCCAGTTATCCCACACACGCCAGGAACAATACAAACATACAAACATATACATCTTTGGAGTGTGGGATGAAACCAAAGGCCTTGGAGAAAACCTAGGCAGGTCACAGGATTGAACATACAAACATGCGCCCATAGTGAAGATCGTACCTGGATCTCTGGCCCTGTAAGGCAGCAACTCTACTGCTGTGCCACTGAGCCACCCATGCTGTTTTTATTTTAAAACAGGCTGATTATTGGCGACCTGCCAGATCGTGATGTGTTACATAGTCATAGAGTCATACTGTGCAGTGTGGAAACAAACCCTTCGGCCCAATTTCCCCACACCGACCAACATGTCCCATCTACACGAGTCCCACCTGCCTGCGTTTGGCCCATATCCCTGTAAACCTATCCATGTACCTGTCTAATTGCTCCTTCAATGTCACGATAGTACCTGCTTCAACTACCTCCTCTGGCATCTCATTCCATGCACCCACCACTCTTTTGGTTAAGGTTAAGGGGGGACTTGATTGAGGTCTTTAAAATGATGAAAGGGATAGACAGAGTTGACGTGGATACGTTTTTCCCATTGAGGGTAGGGAAGATTCAAACAAGAGGGCATGACATGAGAATTAAGGGACATACGTTTCGGGTAACGTGAGGGGGAACTTCTTTACTCAGAGGGTGGTGGCTGTGTGGAATGAGCTTCCAGCAGAAGTGGTGGAGGCAGATCGATTTTAACATTTAAGACTAAAGTGGATAGGTATATGGACGTGAAGGGAATGGAGGGGTATGGTCTGAGTGCAGGTAGATGGGACTAGGGGAAAACAAATGGTCGGCACGGACTGGAAGGGCCGAGAGGGCCTGTTTCCGTGCTGTAATTGTTATATATATATGTTATATGTTCTTTGTGTGAAAAAGATTACCCCTCATCTTCCTATAAGATCTTTCCCCCTTCACCTTAAACCTATGCCCTCTGGTTCTTGATTCCCCTACTCTGGGCAAGAGAACCTGATCTATTCCTCTCATGATTTAAAACGCCACTATAAGATCAACCTTCGTCCTCCTGCGCTCCAGGGAATAGAGTCCCTGCCTGCTCAACCTCCCCCCACAGCTCAGACCCTCAAGTCCTGGCAACGTCCTTGTAACTTTTCTCTGCGCCCTTTCCAACTTGACAACAGTGTCCTAATCCAGGAGCGCAACGAAAGAAATGTCAACCTTTGGCGCGAGGGGAAATGGTATATATTCAAGGTCATTGTCGAACATGATGCCAAATACACTCATCTTTTAGTTTTAGTCTGGGTTTTAGAGATGCAGAGTGAAAACAGGCCCTTCGGCCCACTAAGTCCGTGCCGACCAACACTAGTTCTATGTTGTCCCAGTTTTGCATCCTACACACAAGGGGCAATTTACTGAAGCCAATTGATCTACAAACCTGTATGTCTTTGGAATGTGGATGTGGGAGGAAACCAGAGCACCCGGAAAAAAACCCACACAGGTCACGGGAAGAACGTACGAACTCTGTACAGACAGCACCTGAGGTCAGGATTGAGCCCGGGTCCCTGGCGCTGTGAGGCAGCAACTCTATCGCTGCGTGACTCTGCCTGCATATCCCTCCATTCCCTTTAGTACGGGTGTCGAAGGTTACGGGGAGAAGGCAGGAGAATGGGGTTAGGAGGGAGAGATAGATCAGCCATAATTGAATGGAGGAGTAGACTTGATGGGCCGAACGGCCTAATTCCACTCCTAACACGAATGACCATGCAAATACACGTGTCTATCCAAAAGCCTCTTAAACGCTGCAATTAGCTTTGAGGGATTGGTAACTAGTCAAGAGATTAAGCATTAAAATATAGGCCTGATATATCAGTGCTTACCATCTTGATCCCACGAACCACATCAAAATGCTTGGGTGGTGATGAAGCCTTGCTGATTCAGGAGTAATCAGGCGCAATGTTGGGTCTTAATTGCAATTGAACAACCTCTCCAACACTGTGGAACGGTGGCGCAGCGGTAGAATTCCTGCCTTACAAGCGCCAGAGTCCCGGGTTCGATCCTGACAACGGGTGCTGTCTGCACGGGGTTTGTATGCCCTCCCCGTGACCTGCGTGGGTGTTTTCCGGGCTGTCCAGTTTCCTCCCACACTCCAAAGACGTACAGGTTTGCTGGTTAATTGGCCCGGTAACATTTTAAATTGCCGCTCGGATAGTGTCAGTGTGCGGGGATCGATGGTCGGCGAGGACTCGGTTAATTCCTCTAAAAATTAAACAACAAAAAAACACTGAAATTATACCTCTATAAGCACAGCATCTCTTTCCCACAGAGTTTAGTTATGCTTGACTATTTTAAAAGGCATATTTTTTTCCATTTCCCTTCTGTCTCTTTAATGTTCTTATTTAATCTCATTCTTCTTTACTTTGTATATTTCCAGAATGATTTCACATAAAATTAAATATTCCGCCCACACTTCCTGGATTGCGCCATGCAGCCTGTAATACTGGATCAGTGGGTGCCATTTCTCCTGGCACCATGTGTGCCAACTTGCTCCAGTCATACGTTGCTACACCACAAGTTAGTTTTTGTTTAGTTTACAGATACAGCATGGAAACAGGCCCTTTGCTCCAAATCATTCACAACCGGTTCTGTGCCATCCCACTTTTCCACCCACACCTTACACACTTGGGGCAATTTACAGAAGCCTAATTGACCGTCAAACCCGCAACGCCTTTTGGAATGTGGGAGGAAACCAGGACACCCGGAGGGAAACCCACGAGGTCACAGGGAGAACGTGCAAACTCCACACAGACAGCAGCCGAGGTCAGGATCGAACCCGGGCCCCTGGCTCTGTGAGGGAGCAGCTCTACCAGCTGCGCCACTGATCTGCCCTAATTGTAGGATACCGCAAGCTGTTTACTATGTTGAATACTGTACCTCAGTTCCAAACAGGTTGTACAAGGGGGGGGGGGGGAGCACCACACACAGGATAGCTGGTATTGCATCGCAAGATAGTGTGTGCAATGTGAGAGTAGTGGATTATTATTAATGCAATGGGTATTCCGTCATCGCCAGTGGTCCCCGTGCCTCTGCTGGGCATGGACTTTGTAGTCACTTTCTCCTTCCCGGCTCCAAGCTTGGAGGTCATGGTTTGACTGCACGGCATCCTGACCTGCTGTAGGTTTGGATATCTGTGGGTGAAGCTGTATGTCTGGTGCCCCGGTTGAACGACAAGACGTGAGCGTGTTGGAGGATCGGGAAGAGTATAAGGGGGTGGTGAGGGACGCAAATGCTTGGCGATCGATAGAGTTTGTTGTGAGGCGGGCAAGGGACAAGCAGCAGTGGTGAGCAGAAGGCACAAGGAACTGCAGATGCTGGTTTACCAAAAAAAAAATCAGAAAGTGCTGGAGCAGCCCAGTGGGCCAAGCAGCACGGGTGATGTTTCGGGATGGGACCCTTCTTCAGAATGAAATGGGGGCTTGGGTCGAGCGGGGAGGGGCTCGGGGGGGGAGGGGGGGAGAGTGTGGGGGGGGAGGGGAGGTGGGGGGGGGATGAGGAGCTGGAGATGAGAAAAGACCAAGACAAGTCAGGGCCTGCTGTATTATGTTTCTCTGCTGTATTAGTCCATGACTCACCTTGATCCTAAGGACAATTTAAACACTAAATTCAACTTAACCTCTGAAGGGAACAAAGACACAAGGTGCTGGAGTAACTCAGCGGGTCAGGCAGCATCTGTGGAGAACATGGATAGGTGACGTTTCACAGAGTGCTGGAGTAACTCAGCGGGTCAGGCAGCATCTCTGAAAAACGTGGGTTGGGACATTTTGGGTCAGGACTCTTCCTCAGGCTGAACCATTAACCATTAATCATTTAACCATTAAAGGATTTATTTAACTCTTAACATTGAATAACTGTGTGCTCCATTTAAAGCAAGTGCTGCATATAAATCGTTCAGTCTGAAGAAGGGTCCAGACCTGAAATGTCACCCATCTATATTCTCCAGAGATGCTGCCTGATGCTGTATAACAGAGATGAGGAAACACTTTTTCTCACAGAGAGTGGTGAGTCTGTGGAATTCTCTGCCTCACAGGGCGGTGGAGGCCGGTTCTCTGGATACTTTCAAGAAAGAATTAGATAAGGCTCTTAAAGATAGCGGAGTCAGGGGATATGGGGAGAAGGCAGGAACGGGGTACTGATTGGGGATGATCAGCCATGATCACATTGAATGGCAGTGCTGGCTCGAAGGGCCGAATGGCCTACTCCTGCACCTATTGACTTTTGTCTATTGACCTGCTGAGTTACTCCAACACTTTGTGTCTTTTTTTTTAAAAAGCAAAATGTTAGCTACCAATTTTAGGGCTCTGGGGATCTGAAGTTTTAGATGCCTTTTGAATTATATTTAGGTTTTAGCTTGAAGTATAATATTTAATCAAACCCTCTGCAGTGATAGTTGGAAGCTAGGAGTACATAATGTGTCGAGGGACAAAGTGTTCCTCTGCTGGAACACCAGTTTGCAGGGTCCTGACTCTGATTGTTCATCATTAAAGCATGCAGGACAAACTCAGGACATCGTTAGGTTGAAATGACTGTGATTGAAGATCAAGTCTGGAAGGCTTTTTTCCCCAGGGAAGTACTCAGGCTGGGTGGGATCTATGGAGAAGGAACAACAGGTTGTTTAAGGTTGATCAACTCTGTTGCACAATCAGGGCGACACGGTGGCGTAGCGGGTAGAGTCACTGCCTCACAGAGCCAGAGACCCAGGTTCGATCCTTACCACGGGTGCTGTCTGTACGGAGTTTGTACGATCCTCCTGTGAGTGGGTTTTCTCTGGGTGCTCGGGTTTCTGCCCACACACCAAAGACGTGAGGTTTTGTAGGTTGATTGGCTTCTGTGTGTAGGATAGGACTAGTGGACTCGGTGGGCCGAAGGGCCTGTTTCCACGCTGTATCTCTAAACTAAAAATTAAAACCTTTGGTTCAGGGAATATACCCAAAAAATTTGGCTTGTTAACTGGCATAAAGATGTTTCTCATTCTTAAACACCACCCAGACTGCAGTCTTTGGGAGAATTGTTCCTCCTCTAGAATATATCCTCCAAAGATCACAATCCCCATATTCTGTGTACCCTACAATGTGCTGACATCCCACTATAACCTAAGGGCATTAAAGCGAGATGTTCGATTGTGAGATAGCTTAATGAATTTACCGATTCTAAACCTGACCTTCAATTCACTGTTCAACGCCTCCAGCAAACAAAAAGGTGGGTCAGCTCTTCTATGGATAGTATATTTAATAGGTTGCCGGGTGTAGGTCCTATATTTAGAGGGTTGGGGAGAATCTAATGAAACAAAATGTATTATTGGAAACTACAATATTCTCTTTGACACTGTGACATCTAAAATAACATCAAGTAAATAGATGTGACACGACACATGTTCATTTAACCATGCAATTTGTTCACACACTCTCCCATTGTTCAAGCCTTGCTTCTTTTTCTCTGCCTTTTACTAGCTGGTTCTTTTTAAGGTCAGATCATTGATGCCTTCCCACATAGAGAAATGTGTATCTTAAGTTAAGGTCGGTGGCACAGCGGTAGAGTTGCTGCCTCACAGCGCCAGAGACCCGGGTTCAGTCCCGACTACGGGTGCTGTCTGTACGGAGTTTGTACGCTCTCCCCGTGACCTGCATGGGCTTTTCCTTGTCTTCTTCTTCTTCTTTCGTGTGGCGTGCACAGCTAGTTCTATCTGATCTTCCGTTTGTGGACGTCGAGTTGATTGCATTAGTCGAAACAGGGCGGACCACGTGAAGGTTGCAATCTCCCAACCCGGTTTTCCCTAGGAGCTCTTGTTTCTTCCCACACTCCAAAGACGTGCAGGTTTGCAGGTTAATTGGCTTGGTACAATGTAAATTGTCCTTAGTGTGTGTTAGACAGTGTTACTGTGCGGGGATCGCTGTACGGGGCGGACTCGCTGGGGCGCAGGGCCTGTTTCTGCACTCTATCTCTAAACTAAAACTAAACTAATGTGAAAGAAAAAGTTCAGAAACACTTGGGTTGAATCCACGGAGAGAGAGAAACAAAGTTTGATCTCTGTCGTGCTACAATGTTCTGCATTCTGGTTTCCTTCCCTTTCTCTATTGTACTTTTTACTTTTATTATTTTATTCTATTGCTTACTGCACTTGAGTTTGATTTGATGGAATTTATATTTAGCATTATCTCATTTGATTGGGTAGTTTGCATTACAAGGCTTTTCACTGTAACTCCATACATGGGACAATAATACACCTTCCTCTACCTAAACCTTTTATCTCTAGATATGCTGACCTATTTAAGTAGTCCCATTTTTATGTGAATTTACCTTTGCGACATATTCTGTTTATTGTACAGTTTTTGGCTGATGGCAAACTCTCTTTAGTTTCAGTTTAGCTTATTATTGTGTCGGAAGGAACTGCAGATGCTGGTTTAAACGTGTACCGAGGTACAGTGACAAGCTATTTTGTTTGTGTGCTAACCAGTCAGAGAAAAGACGATCCATGAATCGTCATCCACCTGTTCTCACCTGACTGTTAGACTTGCAGTCACATGAAAAGTCAAGTTAGGAACAGGAGTAGGTCGCACTGCCCTTCACCCTGGCTCCAGTATTTATTGACTGGTCTGATTGTAACCTTAATTGTAACATTCCCATCCACCCACCATAACCTCTCGCCCCCTGGTTTATCAAGTATTCATCTCTACATCTACCTGAAAATAGTCACTTTGCTTCAGCAGTCTCTGGCCACAGACAGGCAGGGTCTGAGGTGCTATTGTGCCGACCAGTGGCTCGTCTTTCTGTTGTAATTCAAGTGGCCATTGTCATATGATTGAGAAGAGGACGGCAGAATCCGGTTACCTGCTGAATTATTCTGTCCCACTGCGTAAGGAACCGGAAGATAGACACAAAGTGCTGGAGTAACTTAGCAGGTCAGGCAGCACCTCTGGAGAAAAAGGATGGGTGACGTTTCAGTCATAAGATCATAAATGTTTGGAGTAGAATTTAGGCCATTCGGCCCACCAAGTCTACCCCGCCATTCAATCATGGCTGATCTATCTTTCCCTCCTAACCCCATTCTCCTGCCTTCTCCCCATAACCTCTGACACCACGTACTAATCAACAATCTATCTATCTTTGCCTTCAATATATCCACTGACTTTACCTCCACAGCCCTCTGTGGCAAGACTGAAGAAAGGTCCCAACCTGAAACGTCACCCATCCTTTTTCCCCAGAAACGCTGCCTGGCCTGTTGAGTTACGCCAGCAGTTTGTGTCCATCTTTGGTATAAACCAGCATCTGCAGTTTTTTGCTTCTGCATAGTAACCAGAAGGGAGGGGGGGTTAGAGAATTGGCCAAGGGGCTGGAGGGAAGAAAGAGGTGAAACATTTTTACAGGATGAGCTGTTTTACAGGGGGCTTTCACTGCCATAAAGCTATTGTGAAGGAAGGAAATGCAGATGCTGGTTTAGACCGGATGGACTCAAAAAGCTGAAGTAACTCAGCGGGACAGGCAGCACCTCTGGATAGAAGGAATGGGTGACGTTTTGGGTAGAGACCCTTCTTCAGAGTTCGAAGAAGTAGATAGAGCTCTGGGGGCTAGTGGAGTCAAGGGATATGGGGAGAAGGCAGGCACGGGTTATTGATAGGGGACGATCAGCCATGATCACAATGAATGGCGGTGCTGGCTCGAAGGGCCGAATGGCCTCCTCCTGCACCTATTTTCTATGTTTCTATGTTTCTATGTTTCTAAGGGTCTCGACCCAAAACGTCACCCATTCCTTCTCTCCAGAGATACTGCCTGTCCGGCTGAGTTACTCCAGCTTATTGTGGCCATATTGCTATTGGCAGTCCATTCAATCATTACTTTCAAAAGAGAATTGAATTTGGCATTTCAATAACCATTTTTGAAAATCAAATGTCAATACTGTAATTACTTATTTTCCAAATTATTATTATTTTTTTTTGCAATTCTAATCTGTTTCCATTGTGGGTAATGTAATGTGATCGTTACCCAAAACACGACGTTCAGTTCTATCGATTCACAGGAACAGATGGAAATGTATTTGGAAATGCCTACAACACAAGAGCCGACGAGAATTCAGGTCTCAGAACACAGTAGCAGGATTAAAAAAAAATATATATATATATAGTTGGCAGATTCTTAACGAATTTTATTCTGAATGATATCTGATCAAAAATGGGGGAGAATTATCTCAGTTAAGCAATTTATCCTGTAAGTAAATCGAGATCCGAGGGTGATTAGGATCAAGCAAAGAGATTTTGTTTCTGGTAGGGTTGATTTGAAAATTCTCAGTTACAGCAATTAAACGATTTGACAATAGCACCAATTTTAAAGTCTCATCCGTGTAACAGGATTCAAATGATCCGACCAGTTCAAACCTTCCAAGAGAGAAGTCAAACTTGGAATGATGAATATTCACCATCCAGACTGCAATCTATTTATATTTCAATTGCGCCTTTAATCTGCTTTGCTACCTGAAACTAAAAAAGATTCAACCTTTATATGTGACTGAGTCTGAATTTATTTCAAAATTCAGGGTGTCAGTCAAATGGCAATGTAACTGGGCCACGGAGAGTACGGATTAAATCGGTTCCCAATCTCCCCCTTCTGTGGGATTGTGTTTATTATGTCACATGGGTACTCTCGGATGCAAGCTGATTTTTTTCTCTCTCACAAGGACAGACCTTGTTCTGCACCGTGCGATGATGTGTTCCGGAGGACTCGCATCCGTCAGAAGGCTGGGCGGTGTGAAGTGAATGGCGATACATTAAAGAGACAGAGAGAAGGGGGAGGGAGGGAGGGAGGGAGGGGGAAGAGAGAGAAAAGTCCGAGATGAGTTCTGCCATCACAAAAAGCGACTCCAAGACTTCCCTGCTGAAATGCGGGGCGGCGAGGGGAGATGTTCTCAAGGGGAGCGCTGCCCGCAGGCGAAGCTACCGGCAGGGCAGGGGGTCGGATGGCGATGGAGGGGGGCATTCGGCCAAGGGAGCTGTCCCGGTCCCTGACCCGGTCCCTGTCCCCGTCCCGACGGCGGCGGCTGCTTCAGGGGACGCGAAGCCTTGCAGGAAGCGAGACACAGGCGGCAAGCAGCAGGCGGCCGGAGGTCGTGTAGTGGGACAGGGAGAGGGACAGGGACGGGGACACGGGCAGGGGCAAGGGCAAGGGCAGGGGCCGGCAGGGGAGCGGAGGAAGCGGCCGCCGGGCAGCAAGGTGGCCCGCTGCAAGAAGGGGTCGATGGACAGAAGCGGCAGCGAGTGCTCCCTCCTCACCGCCTCGGCGTCGCCCTCCTCATCCAAGCCCAGCAGCGCCCACCCCGGCTTCAGCCCCATGTTGGACTCGACGTTCGGTCAGGTAAACAGACATTTGTTGTTGTATTTTGCATCTTCTGGTGAAGAAGGTCAAAAGAGCCGGTCAAAAAAAAAAAAAATCAACCCCCTTTGTTTCACCAAGTGACTTGATGCTGTTTTTACAATCACTGTAACAACTTTGGAAGAGATACAACATGCTCCTCTGTTACCTTGCGGTGTAACACAGACCCAACACACGGCAGATTTGTTGGAGACTTTCCCCTCACAAAGGAGGGAGTGGGTTTCCAACCCAAGTTCTAGGAGCAGA
>CM069155.1:33190766-33226684 GCA_035221665.1 Okamejei kenojei
GCACACACACACACACACAAAAAAAAAACACACACACACGTACGCGCACACACATACAAAAAAAAACCACACACGCGCACACACACGCGCATGCACACACACACACACGCACAAAAAACACACACGCACAAACATGCGCGCGCACACACACACACACACACACACACACACACACACACACACACACACACACACACACACACACATGCACACAAAGCTGGAGTAACTCTGCGGGTCAGACAGCATCTCTGGAGAAAAGGAACAGGTGACATTTCTGGTCAAGACAATTCTTTAGACTTAAGAAGGGTCTCGGCCCGAAATGTCACCTATTCCTTTTCTCCAGATTTGCTGTCTGACCTGCTGAGTTACGCCAGCTTTTTATGTCTATCTTCGGTGTAAACTAGCACCTGCTGTTCCTTCGCAAATAAGCAGACACACACACAGATCTCAACAGTCTTTCCTATTGAGTTCTCTATTCAGATGCTATCTGAGACTCCAACTGTAGCCAATATTTCTATATTGTTTTTTTCCCCCAGAGATCTTTTGTTATGTTAATCATAATTGAAGCTTGTAAATACCAAGAATTATGTTTAGGTTTATTATTGTCATGCACTAAGGGACAGTGAACAGCTTTGTTTTGCATGCTATCAGATCAGTTAATGCTATACCTAAATACTCAAGTACACACAAACACTTAGAGTAACTCAGCGGGACAGGCAGCATCTCTGGAGAGAAACATCCCCCATTCCTTCTCTCCAGAGATGCTGCCTGTCCCGCTGAATGACTCCAGGTTTTTGTGTCTATCTTCGGTTTAAACCAGCATCTGCAGTTCCTCAGTTCACAGTATTGCTGGGCTTCAGTTAAATAGACAAAGTCTAATGTCCGCAGTGGGGCAGAGGTGAATCGGACAGTACATCAGCTTATGGAAGGACGATTCAGAAGCCTGATAAACAGAGGAAGAAGCTGTTCCTGAGTCTGGTG
The DNA here is from genome assembly GCA_035221665.1 of Okamejei kenojei. NCBI lineage: Eukaryota > Metazoa > Chordata > Chondrichthyes > Rajiformes > Rajidae > Okamejei > Okamejei kenojei. Next base: position 33,191,748 of record CM069155.1, read on the forward strand.
GTGCGCACTTTCCAGCTTCTGTACTTTGTACCTGACAGGAGCAGGGAGAAGAAGGAATGACCGGGGTGGGACAAGGGGCATGGGTCATGATGATCGTTGTGAAATGCAGGGCTAATAGCTGCTATATCATATGTCATAAGGAATAGGAGTAGAATGAGGTCATTAGGCTCATCAAGTCTGCTTACCAATCATGGCTGATCTATCTCTCCCTCCTAACCCCATTCTCCTGCCTTCTCCCCGTAACCTCTGACACCCGTACTAATCAAGAATCTATCTATCCCTGAAATGCAATTGAAGAGGTTACTTGTGGATTGATTCACAGTGTGACACGTCTCAAAGGGACCTCCCTTTACATGACCAACCATCATCGTTTAGCTGGTGGCACCTATGATGATGGAGTCCACCCTGTCTCCAATCTGTGGAATTCTCTGCCACAGAGGGCAGTGGAAGCCAATTCACTGGATGTTTTCAAGAGAAAGTTAGATTCTGCTCTCAGGGCTAACGGGATCAAGGGATATGGGGAAAAAGCCAGAAAGGGGTACTGACATTGGATTATCAACCATGATCATATTGAATGGCGGTGCAGGCTCGAAGGGTCCTGCACCTATTGTCTATGTTTCTATGTTTCTATAACCGTTGTGTGTTCCAACGTGTATACCAGGTTTCCTAGCAATAATCCAAGAAAGTTGGTCTTCCGGGTTTTTTTTTGCGACTTGGTTTTTAGCCCGAGCACGTGTGTGCTGAAATCTTTGCATCCCTGCGTGGAACTGAGTGTGACTAGACCCTACTCCGTGCTGCTTCTTCTTCTCCTTCTTCCTTCGTGCGGCGTGCACAGCCTAAAGTTGTTGGACAACTTGTTCTATTCGATCTTCCGTTTGTGCACGTTTGTCGAGTTGATTGCATTAGTCGAAACAGGGCGGACCACGCGAAGGTTGCAATCTCCCACCTCCTCCTTGCTGCTGTGGACATGGATGTCAGTGCTGTCTGTGTTGGACACAAAAAGCTGGAGTAACTCAGCGGGGCAGGCAGCGCCCATGGGAGAGGTGACGTTTTGGGTCGAGACCCTTCTTGTGCTGGGGCTGACTGGTCCAACGCTTCCTTCCAGCTTGCTCCTTCGCGGCTCATTCCGTAGGAGGACGACGATTTCCGTGCGGCACTGAGGAGCGTGGGCGATGGAGACCCTGTGGACTGTGGATTCTTCACAATTAAAATTCTGTTGGAACATAAATTAAATTTAGACGACACCTTCTGATGTCCCAGTAGGCCACACTCCTGCACAAAAAAAACAGCACGTTGTCCTCAATACATCCCAAGGCAACGGTGGAGTCGCGGTAGAGTTGCTGCCTCACACCACCACAGACCCGGGTTCGATCCTGACTACGGGTGCTGTCTGTACGGAGTTTGTATGTTCTCCCCGTGAGTTTTCTCTTTGTGCTCACATTTTCTCCCACATTCCAAAGACGTGCAGATTTGTAGGTTAATTGGCTTTGGTAAAATTGTCCCTAGTGCGTGGGATAGCACTCGATTAAAATTGGTGGTACATTGACTGCAGGGAAATATACGCTTGCATTGTGTAGGCATGTAGCATGTATCTTGTTGTGTTTATGACTGTTGGCAGACCAATTTCCCTCCTGGGATAAATAAAGTTCCATCGTATCGTATAATCAAGGACCGGTCACACCCTGGCCACTCCCTTTCCCCCCATCTCCCATCAGGTAAAAGGTGTAAAAGTGTGAAAACGCACACCTCCAGATTCAGGGGCAGTTTCTTCCCAGCTGTTATCAGGCAACTGATTCATCCTACCACAACTAGAGAGAAAAGTGACCTTCAGACTATCTTTCAGCTCTCCCGCAACCCACTGTCTCCGCCTATTCCTCTCTTCTTCCCGCCACCACCACCCCCACATCAGTCTGAAGAAGGGTCTCGACCCGAAACATCACCTATTCCTTCTCTCCAGAGATGCTGCCTCACCCGCTGAGTTTCTTCAGCATTTTTATCTACCTTCGATTTTTCCAGCATCTACAGTTCCTTCTTAAACATTCAAACATTCTTTGATCGGACCTTACCCTGCACTCTACGTTATTCCCATATCATGTGTGTACACTGTTAGTGGCGCAATTGTAATCACGTATTGTCTTTCCGCTGACTGGATAGCACGCAACAAAAGCTTTTCACTGAACCTCGGTGCACGTGACAATAAACTAAACTGAACTAACTAAACTGATTTTCGGCAAATGGTATGAATAAACCTTATTTCTTGGGGGTAGGAATGTGTTCAGGTTATCTAACTTCACTTGTGAGTGCAAAAGAGAAACTGAGAATTAAAATGAGCATGTTTCAGCAGAGATGTTTCTGTCTCTGTCACTGGGCAGAGAGGACTTGTGAAAAGTGAGGAATATCCTGTTGAAGGTGATAAATATTAATTTGAGAAAGACCTTTGAAAAGAAGTGGGCGAATATCCGGTTGGAAATATGATTTAGACTTGTACGGCTGCGGGCCAAGGTGGTCTGAGGAAGGATTTTGACCCAAAACACTACCTATTCCTTTTCTCCAGAGATGCTGCCTGACCCCGCTGAGTTGCTCCAGCTTTTTGTGTCTATCTTCGGCTCAAACCAGCATCTGCAGTTCCTTCCTGCACAAGATGATTGAATTTTGTATTGTTTGCATTGAGACCACTGAAATGTATTCTCTAGAAAATCGACTGGCGTAGGGAGGGAGGGAGAGATGTAGCATTTTCTGTGCTTCGGTATCAGGCGTTGCTTGCCGCAGTGAGTAGAGGGTGGTTTGCCATCTTTGCCTGTCTCTGTATCTTCGCCCCTTCTGCCACCATCTTCACTCATTGCATGCATTTGCATCCACCATCTGGTGTACAATCAAAACGGCTGGCAGTATCATCAAGGACCCACACCATCCTGGCCACACACTCATCTCCCCGCTACCTTCAGGTAGAAGGTACAGGAGCCTGAAGACTGCAACAACCAGGTTCAGGAATAGCTAATTCCCCACAGCCATCAGGCTATTAAACTTGGCTCGGACAAAACTCTGAACATGAATAGCCCACTATCTGTTTATTTGCACTTTATCAGTTTATTTATTCATGTGTGTATATATTTATATAATGATATATGAACACACTGATCTGTTCTGTAGTCGTGCCTACTATGTTCTGTTGTGCTGAAGCAAAGGAAGAATTTCATTGCCCTATCAGGGACACATTACAGTAAACTCTCTTGAATCTTGAATCTATGTGCCATAAACATTGGGTGGCACGGCGGTAGAGTTGCTGCCTCACAGCACCAGAGACCCGGGTTCAAACCTGACTACAGGTGCTGTCTTCACAGAGTTTGTACGCTCTCCTTGTGGGTTTTCTCCTGTTTCCTCCCGTGCACCAAAGACATGCATGTCTGTAGATTAATTGGCTTCTGTAAGTTGCCCCCAGTGTGTAGGATAGAACGAGCGCATGGATGATGCAGGTCGGCAAAGATGCCGTGGCACAGAGTCCGCACGACCAGTAATCACTAGATCCTACACACTAGGTACTGGCTGGAAGGGCCGAATGGCCTACTCATGCACCTATTGTCTATTTACAATTTTACCGAAACCAATTAACCTACAAACCGAAGATAGACACAAAAAGCTGGAGTAACTCAGCGGGGCAGGCAGCATCTGTAAGTTGCTTACCCCTATTTTTAAGAAGGGAGGGAGAGAGAAAACGGGGAATTACAGACCAGTTAGTCTAACATCGGTAGTGGGGAAACTGCTAGAGTCAGTTATTAAAGATGGGATAGCAGCACATTTGGAAAGTGGTGAAATCATTGGACAAAGTCAGCATGGATTTACAAAAGGTAAATCATGTCTGACGAATCTTGTGGAATTTTTCGAGGATGTAACTAGTAGCGTGGATAAGGGAGAACCAGTGGATGTGGTATATCTGGACTTCCAGAAGGCTTTCGACAAGGTCCCCACATAATGAGATTAGTATACAAACTTAAAGCATACGGTATTAGGGGTTCAGTATTGATGTGGATAGAGAACTGGCTGGCAAACAGGAAGCAAAGAGTAGGAGTAAACGGGTCCTTTTCACAATGGCAGGCAGTAACTAGTGGGGTACCGCAGGGCTCAGTGCTGGGACCCCAGCTATTTTACAATATATATTAATGATCTGGATGAGGGAATTGAAGGCAAATATCTCCAAGTTTGCGGATGACACTAAGCTGGGGGGCAGTGTTCGCTGTGAGGAGGATGCTAGGAGACTGCAAGGTGACTTGGATAGGCTGGGTGAGTGGGCAAATGTTTGGCAGATGCAGTATAATGTGGATAAAATGTGAGGTTATCCACTTTGGTGGCAAAAACAGGAAAGCAGACTATTATTTAAATGGTGGCCGATTAGGAAAAGGGGAGATGCAGCGAGACCTGGGTGTCATGGTACACCAGTCATTGAAAGTAGGCATGCAGGTGCAGCAGGCAGTGAAAAAAGCGAATGGTATGTTAGCTTTCATAGCAAAAGGATTTGAGTACAGGAGCAGGGAGGTTCTACTTCAGTTGTACAGGGTCTTGGTGAGACCACACCTGGAGTATTGCGTGCAGTTTTGGTCTCCAAATCTGAGGAAGGACATTATTGCCATAGAGGGAGTGCAGAGAAGGTTCACCAGACTGATTCCTGGGATGTCAGGACTGTCTTATGAAGAAAGACTGGATAGACTCGGTTTATACTCTCTGGAATTTAGGAGATTAAGAGGGGATCTTATAGAAACTTACAAAATTCTTAAGGGGTTGGACAGGCTAGATGCAGGAAGATTGTTCCCGATGTTGGGGAAGTCCAGGACAAGGGGTCACAGCTTAAGGATAAGGGGGAAATCCTTTAAGACCCAGATGAGAAAGACTTTTTTTCACACAGAGAGTGGTGAGTCTCTGGAACTCTCTGCCACAGAGGGTAGTTGAGGCCAGTTCATTGGCTATATTTAAGAATGAGTTGGATGTGGCCCTTGTGGCTAAGGGGATCAGAGGGTATGGAGAGAAGGCAGGTACGGGATACTGAGTTGGATGATCAGCCATGATCATATTGAATGGCGGTGCAGGCTCGAAGGGCTGAATGGCCTACTCCTGCACCTAATTTCTATGTTTCTATGTTTCTATGTTTCTATCTCTGGAGAGAAGGAATGGGTGACGTTTTGGGTCGAGACCCTTCTTCAGACTAGTTTGGGAAAAGGGAAACGAGAGATATAGACAATGATGTAGAGAGAGATGAAGAGCAATGAATGAAATATATGCAAAAAAGATATGAAAGGTATGCAAACAATGGTAAAGGAAACAGGGCATTGATGGCTACAAACCAATATGTCCTTGGAGTGTGGGAGGAAACTGGGAAAATCCCACGTGGTCACAGGGAGCATGTGCGAAACTCTGGATTGGTTGGTGTAACTTGCCCCAAGTGTGTAGCTGAAAAATGGATGGAATTGATGACAATATGGAGAGAATAAAAAGTTGTGTTAGATTAGTGTAGTAGCAATGTAAATGAGTGGCTGGTAGTTGATAATGGACTCGGTGGGCCAAAAGGCCTGTTTCCATGTTGTATCTCTATAAACGATGAGCACACTTCATTGTCAAAGGATGACAAAGCATTAAACCAACGTTCTCCCTGTGACCGCGTGGGTTTTCTCCGGGTGCTCCGGTTTCCTCCCACACTCCAAAAACAAACATGTTTGTAGCTTAATTGGATTTGGTAAAATTGTAAATTGTTCCCAGAGTGTGTGGGATAGCATTAGTGTGTGGGTACAGAGCCTATTTTGCTTTCCCCATGATGCACAATGTGTGGCAGTTAGTGCTGTTTCCTCATAGCTCAGGGTTGCAAGTTCAATTCCAACCTCTGCATTGTGTAGGAAGGGACTCCACATGCTGGTTTAAACCACAGACAGACACAAAATGCTGGAGGGACTCAGCGGGACAGGCAGCATCTCTGGAGAGAAGGAATGGGTGACGTTTCGGGTCGAGACCCTTCTTCAGACCTCTGGGGTGCTATCTTTGTAGGAGTTTGCATGTTCTCTCTGCAAATATGGAGCGAAGTTAAATAGGCAACGTTTCGGGCCGAAACCCTTCTTCAGACCCGAAACGTTGCCTATTTCCTTCGCTCCATAGATGCTGCCTCACTCACAGAGGTTGGAATTGAACTTCCAACCATCGGGTGCTCCCATTTTCTGCCACATCCCAAAAAAGGGATAATTGATCCTAAGAAGGAACTGCAGATGCTGGACAATCGAAGGTAGACAAAAATGCTGGAGAAAATCAGTGAGTGAGGCAGCATCTATGGAACGAAGGAAATAGGCAACGTTTCGGGTCTGAAGAAGGGTTTCGGCCCGAAACGTTGCCTATTTTCCTTCGCTCCATAATTGACCCTAATACAGGTGAGCGGCAAAAGAAAGTAAAGGAAAGTTGGTGGGCGTGAGAGAGAATAAATCTAAGTGCCACAGGCCAATAAGGTGGGGAGGAATCAGACTGAGAGAATCAGACTGTATGGAGTTTGTCCGTTCTCCCTGTGACCGCGTGGGTTTTCTCCGGGTGCTCCGGTTTCCTCCCACACTCCAAAAACGAACATGTTTGTAGGTTAATTGGATTTGGTAAAATTGTAAATTGTTCCTCGAGTGTGTGGGATAGCATTAGTGTGTAGTTTGTAGCTTAATTGGATTTGGTAAAATTGTAAATTGTCCCCAGTGTGTGTTAGTGTGTGGAGGTGGCTGGTCAGCGTGAACTCCGTGGGCCGCAGGGCCTGTTTCTGCGCTGTATCTCTAAACTAAAATAAACTAATTACTCTGCTTGGAGCCGGTATTGACTTGATTTCCTTTTGCATCAAAATAACTGTGATTATTCAACCAACAAATGCTTCCAAATGTTTGATTCACTGGTTTGTTTCTGGGTGTTGTTCGTGGGATGTTTTTGGAATAAAACGTCTGTTTCGTTTCTGTACAAGATAACACTCGTTAGAAATTCAAACAAAATTAAACCTGTGAAGGATGGCGGAACATTTTGACATGACTTGGAAATGGCACATGGATTACAAATGGGCGGCACAGTGGTGCAGCGGGTAGTGTTGCTGGAGTAACTCAGGGGGTCGGGAGGGAAGGGATGGGCGATGTTTCTCCGAAACGTTGCCCAGTCATTCAACAGATGCTGCTTGACCCGCAGCGTTACCCCAGTGCCTTGTGTTTTGCTCAAGATTCCAGCATCTGCAGTTGCTTTTGTCACCAGCCAAATGGACTAATTTACCTGTTGCTTTTACCAGCAGTGGAGCTGCTGCCTTACAGCGCCGGAGACCCGGGTTCGATCCCGACTATGGGTGCTGTCTGTGCTGCGCAGGTTTATACCTGCGTGGGTTTTGTCCGAGATCTTCGGTTTCCTCCCACATTCCAAAGACGTACAGGTTTGTAGGCTAATTGGCTTTGTAGAAGCGTAAATTGCCCTTAGTGTGAGTAGGATAGCGTTGGTGTGCGGGGATCGCTGGTCGGCGCAGACTGGGTGGGCCAAAGCGCCTGTTTCCGCGCTGTATCTAAACTAAACTAAACTATAAAACTAAACTAAACTAAACCTAACTCACCACATGTGTTCACTTCCACCTTCTCAGTCAAGAAGAAGGCAGCTTTGCCAGTGTGCAGGTAAATCTCCAAGTCCCGAAAAACAGCAATACCCTTGGCTGAAGTTCAACAAACCGTCTGATGCCATCCCGTGCATGAAATGAAATGCTCCAAATTTATTAAGTGACTTTTACATTAATGACCTGCTTCTGTTCTTTTCTGAGCTTCCTCTAATTGTTCCTATAAAGAGCCGTTCTGTTCTTGCCTTTGCATTACCTGGTGCCGAGGTGACCTGCTTCCTAAAGTGGGACGAACAAATGTGGTGACAAATCATCGCAGGTCAGTGTGCATCTCGCAAGATCACAATTTTAGGGTTATGGGTTCATAAGTCGTAGGAGCAGATTTAGGCCCATCGAGTCTACTCGGCCATTCAATCATGCCTGATCTATCTTTCCCCCTCGACCCCATTCTCCCGCCTTCTCCCCGTAACCCCTGACACCCGTACTAATCAAGGATCCATCAATCTCCGCTTTATAATGACTTGGCTTCCACAGCTTACTGTGGCAATGAATCCCACAGATTCACCACCCTCCAGCTAAAGGAATTACTCCTCATCTCCGTTCTACGTCCTTTTATTCTGAGGCTGTGCCCTCTGGTCCTAGACTCTCCCACTAGTGGAAATATCCTCTCCACTTCCACTCCATCCAGACCTTTCACTATTCAGTAAGTTTCAATAAGATGCCCCCTCATTGTTTATTTTGTTAATATTTTCCCCATACACTGATTCAGTGATACATTGATACCAGGCACGTGCCGTGAGTAATCAGCCAGTGGCTTTTAAAAATCTTGAAAAACGCGCATGCGCAGATTGTTCTCTCGACTTTTATCATGTAATTTGTTTTCACTAGGTCCTATCTCTTAATAAAGTATTTAAAAACATATAGCTCAAAAAAAATTTACTTACCATAGTATTTGTGCACAAAATCCATTCTGCAGCAAAAATATCCGTAAGGTTGCTTTGTGAAACGCTTCCGGTAATCACTATCCACCCTTGAAAATCCCGCTAAGAAACTTGCGCATGCGGATGCGCAGTAGGCTGGTGCGCAGGCGCAGTGCGCAACGCAGCACATGCACGCAGTTGGTTCACAGTGTCGAGGCAGAGTTTCAGCTGCCTTTACGGACCGTTCCCACTGATGGCTTGAAGCAGCGTCGACGGCACTCGAGTACCTCATACTGCCGCCTTTAAAACGTACTGCTGATGAAAGGCACGGGAGAATGATGCCTCCCTAAGAGATTGATCACTTAGGGAGGCTTAATTCTCCCGTGACTTTACTATTTATGACCATTTTATATATATATTATATATATTACATTTATATATAAAATAATTACTATTTCATAATTTTAGTCAGGGTAGGCACTGCCTCCCTTGCCTACCCTGACGGCACGTGCCTGATTGATACTGTATTGTCACATGTACCGAGGTACAGTGAAATGCTTCATACGCTTCATGCTGCACACAATCCGGTAAAATCATGCAGCGGACCTCACCTCAGCAGCGTACAATAGTCGCCACGTTTCTGGCCCCGACAAAGTTAGAAAAGTTCATTGTACCGTCTCAAATTTAACTCTAAAGACATGCAGGTTTGTGGGTCAATTGGCTTGGTAAATGTTAAACTTGTCCCTAGTGGATGTAGGATAGTGTTACTGTGCGGGGATCGCTGGTCGGCACGGACCTGGTGGGCCAAAGGGGCCTGTTTCCACGCTGTATCTCTAAACTAAACTAAACTGAAGTCTTATCTTCTCGCAGCAGCGAACCAGGCCTGCCGCTGCAGCTGCACCTGGCCGCATGCGTTTTGGGTTGGGACCTTTCTTCAAACTGATTTAGTAAGGGGGGGGGGGGGTGGAGAAAGCTAGAAAATAGTGTAGAAAATCATGGTGGATGAATAGAGTCTCTTGCCCAGAGTAGGTGAATCGAGGACCAGAGACATCGGTTCAAGGTGAAGGGGAAAAGGTTTAGTAGGTATCTGTGGGGTAACTTTGTCACACAAAGGGTGGCGGGTGTATGGAACGAGCTGCCAGAGGCGGTAGTTGAGGCTGGGACTATCCCAATGGTTAAGAAACAGACAGGTACATGGATAGGACAGGTTTGGCGGGATATGGGTCAAACGTGGGCAGGTGGGACTAGTTGGCCGGTGTGGGCACGTTTGGGCCGAACGTCCTTTTTCTACACTTTATATGGCCATGATTTGTGGGATTTATGTTGTTTAACAGTATTGTAAGAGGTCTGGTATGATTCAGTGCAGTACGCCACATTTGGATTTCCACAATTCCATAGCAACGAGTTTAATTCCTGTCCCTTTTTCTTCACTGTGAGAATAACTTTTTAATATTTAACTTGAAATTCCAAGAGAAGTTCAGTTGGAGGGAATTCAGAAAATAAAGCCAAGTCTTGGGGAAAATAGCATGGGGCGGTGAATCTGTGGAATTAATTGCCACAGAAGGCTGTGGAGGCCAAGTCAATGGATATTTTTAAGGCTGAGATAGATAGATTCTTGATTAGTGCGGGAGGGGATATGGGGAGCAGGCAGGAGAATGGGGCTGAGAGGGAGAGAGAGGTCAGCCATGACTGAATGGCGGACTTGACTTGATGGATGGAATGGCCCAATTTTGCTCCAATACCTTATGAAAGTGAACAACACACAGTTAACAAAATGACCAGCGTTGAGTACCGACTCATTTCACACCTGTGTAGGCTTAGATGGTGCTTCCAGAAGAGATCCTGTAATACAAGTGTCTGCAAGCAGAAAGAACTTGTCGAGCTATTTTGGCTGCACATTACGCTGTGCTGTGCGATGGAAATTATTAACTGCTAAATTTAATGCTCAAAGTAGCACATCACCACTGTCGTGATAGAGCACAAATATTTTTTATGATATCTCACTGAAATATGAAAAAGCTGACACCAGTTATTTTTGATTATGGAGTGTGTGGTATACATCTGGGTGTCACGGTGGTGCAGCGGGAGAGCTACTGCCTCACGGCGCCAGAGACCCGGGTTCGATCCTGACAACGGGTACGCGTATGTAAGGAGTTTGGACCTTCTCCCCGTGACCTGCGTGGGTTTTCCCTGAGATCTTCGTTTTCCCCCCACGCTCCAAAGACGTACAGGTTTGCAGGTAAATTGGCTTGGTATAAATGTGAAAAAATGTCCCTAGTGAGTGTAGGGTGGTGTTAATGTGCGGGGATCGCTGGTTGGTGCACACTCGGTGGGATGAAGGGTCGATTTCCGAGCTGTATCTTTAAACTAAACTAAACTAAATATGGATTGGTGCCAGCATCGCGGAGTGTGAACTTATTGTCTCTGGTCATTTTCCCACTTCCACCTTTGACAGTATAGACGTGTGTATATCCCCCAATCTACCTTTGGTGAGAAAACAATAAAAGATTCCGGGGGAATAATCAGCTCTCAAATTCAACAGAAAACCGGTTTTACAGAATCGACACAGGCGGCAGAGTGGTGCTGCCTTCCAGCGCCAGAGACCCTGGTTCGATCCTGACTGCGGGTGCCGTCTGTACGGACTTTGTACGTTCTTCATGTGACCCTGCGGGATTTCTACGGGTGCTGCGGTTTCCTCCCACACTCAAGACGTGCGGGTTTGTAGGTGAATTGGCTTTGGTAAAGATTGTAAATTGTCCCTAGTGTTGGTGCTAGTGTACGGGGGTCGCTGGTCAGCCCGGACTCGGTGGGACGAAGGGCCGGTTTCTGCGCTGTGTGCCTAAACCAATCTAAACATATTACAGAAAATCTGAAGCTTAACAATCACAATTTTGAACAAAACAGGGACAAAAGATTTACAGTGAGCCGAGGCAAGTCCTGAAACATTTAACAAGAGACTGCGAGTCGTTACTGATTGTTTGATTGAAAGATACGGCATGGAAACAGGCCCTTCGGCCCACTTTCGCACCCACTCCCAACTAGCAAGGGGAAATTAGCAGAGCCCAATTAAACGACAAACTCTTATGAATTTCGGATGTGGGAAGAAGAGGGATCAAGAAAAGAGCGTTCACGTCGCAGCCCTGTTTTCACCAATCTTCCCACGCACAAGACGGGCAAGACAGACACCATGGCATGCAGATTGCATTGCAGATGCCGAGACGTGTGTTCAGCTCGGGCTGCGTAGCTTCTAATCTTGTGTGCGGACTCGATAAGAAGAAGAAGTGGGAGGAGGAGCGTGCAAACTCCATACAGACAGCACCCAAGGTCAGGATTGAACTGGCGTCTATGGCTCTGTGACACAGCAGCTCTACCAGCTGCATTGCACCGCCTATTATTGCAGGAAGCACCTGTTTTAGAAAACCTTATATTTGCACAACCTCAATTTAAATGTGCTAATTTTGATTTTGGGGAAAATTTAGTGTTTAGTTTAGTTTAGTTTTGAGATACCGGCGTGGAAACAGGCCCTTCGGCCCACCGGACCGCGCCGACCAGCGACCCCCGCACGTTAACGCTACCCTACACACACTAGGGACAATTTTTACATTTACCAAGCCAATTCACCTACAAACCTGCACGTCTTTGGAGTGTGGGAGGAAACCAAAGAGTGTGGGAGAAAAACCCACGCAGGTCACGGGGAGAACGTACAAACTCCGTTCAAACAGCACCCGTAGTCGGGATGGAACCCGGGTCACAAGCGCTGTAAGCGCTGTAAGCCAGCAGGTCTACCGCTGCCCCACCGTGCAGCCCTAGCGAACCACTTACCTGTTATACATTTTAATTTCTGTGGAATCATTATGTGTGCTGGTCATTATATTGTCAGTGATTGCACATGTACATCTGATCCAGAAAGCTCTGGTTTCAAGTTCAGCTCTGGAGTCTCCAGTGTGTAAACCTACGCTGTAAAATTATTTATTTGCTGTTAAATGTTTCAGGACACTGTAAATCTTTTGGCCCCTTTTTGTTAAAAATTGTAATAGCTACATTTCAGATTTTCTGTGCCGTGTTTAGATTAGTTTAGAGATACACTGGGCAGCAGTGGCACTATGAAGAAACTACTAATTGTACTGAGGAACAAAATTAAAAGTTTATAAACTCGTAATACTTGCTGTAGTCTGCATTCATAGATGCCGGGATCTTCATCAAAATCTTAAAACTCAATGTGAGCAAACTAGATGTTATGACGAACTTTGTGGAGAAAAGAAGTTGAGGGTGTTGATGGGGATGTGATGGAGCTGGATGTCCAACTGAAAGATTTAAAAACTGTGCCTGGACTGGGATGAAAATGTATTTGGGCTAAATTAGTTTTGAGCGACAGAGTGAGATGAGCAAACACCTGTCCCTTGTTGATAATGAAGATCTGAAAGGCTGTGCGACATATGGTCAAAATGTCCAATATGTTTTAAATCAAGATGGACGTCTCAAAGATTGGCAGGGATGGCTCCGCGATGGCAACATTCTGTCTGTCTTTTTTTTTGTTATTTTTAGTGTGTTTTAAAAGTATGTGTTAATGTTTTCTTGTTTGTTTTATGTAAGGGGGGGGTTGGGGGAAACCTTTTTTCAATCTCCTGCCTTACTGGAGATGCGATTGTTTTCCGGATCGCATCTCCGGTCGGTCTACGACCTAACATCATGGAGCTGGCGGCCTTGCTCGGGACTGACTTTGAGCCCCACATGGACTTGCCTGGGATCGATGCTCCAACCGCAGCCTGTGGATTTCAACATCGGGGAGTTCGCAGTCTCGGGTACTTCAGACGAAGCGGAAGGTTTCGACCAGCCCCGACCCGGTGTCAGATCGCCCGGCGCGGGGGAGCTGAGATTCCCCCGATACAGGAGCCTGATCGCCCCAACGTGAGGGCCCAAACGTCGCCGGCTATGGGAGCCCAAGATCTCCCCGTCAACGGAAGGCTCGAGGCCCCCGACCGCAGGAGAACAAAGAAGGGAAGAGATTGAACTTTATTTCGCCTTCCATCACATAGATGAATGTGGAGGAGTCACTGTGGTGGATGTTTGTGTTAAAATATATTTGGTGTGTTTCGTTGCTTTTTATTGGTATGACTATGGCAAATCAAACTCCCGGTATTTGGTGCAAAACATACTTGGCTAATAAAGTATGATTATGATTATGATATCCTGGTGGTCTGGTGCATTGGATCTATGAGCAGAGAGTCCATCAGAGTGATCGTAGGCACAACTGTTTCTTGTGGGCCAATTCTAGTGAGCCAATTTTAATCATAGAAACATAGAAAATAGGTGCAGGAGTAGGCCATTCGGCCCTTCGAGCCTGCACTGCCAATCAATATGATCATGGCTGATCATCCAGAATCGGTACCCCATTCCTGTTTTCTCCCCATATCCCTTGATTCCATTTGCCTGGCCTGAGGAGCTCTCTGTGTGGAGTTTGAATGTTCTCCCTCGTGACTGCGTGTATTTCCTCATGGTGCTCCACTTTCTTCCACATCCTGGCGCAGCGATAGAGTTGCTGCCTTGCAGCGCCAGTGTCCCGGGGTCGATCCCGGCTGCAGGTGCTGTCTGTACGGAGTTTGTACGTTCTCCCCATGACCTGCGTGGGTTTTCTTCCGGTGCTCCGGCTTGCTCTCACACTCCAAAGACTTGCAGGTGAGTTGGCCCAGTGTGTGTGTAGGATAGTTTTGGTGTGTGGGAATCACTGGTCGGCGCGGGCTAGATGGGCCAAAGGGCCTGTTTACGCGTTGTATCTCTAAATTAAATTGTGGGTTATTTGCCCGCTGTAAATTGCCGCTCGTTTGTGGGGGAATTGATGGAATATAGGAAGAATAAGATGGGAGGAGAGCAGCTGGAGGGAGGTTAGTGGGTGCAGATGCAATGGACCAAAGGGCCTGTGTAGGAGTCGTTTATGTTTAAGCTAGCTACTGTTGGCATATTTTGTTGAGAAATATCTTACAGTATTTATGTTTGGACATTTTCTGTTTGGCAGTCATTACAGGCAACAGGGGTGGTGTGTGTATATATATATATACGAATATATAGATATATAGGCATAGTGGAACAGGAAGCGACAGACACCGGGAGGGAAGAGCATCAGTTCTCACCAGACCAGGGACAGAACAGCCAGCAGAAAGGCCTGGTGCGTTCATCTCTTTGTATGTCAACTACTTCATACACAATCAACCTAAACTGAAATAACCAACAGGAAGTCAGCTCTATTAGGCCTGCGTAAGATCACTCTACTTACCCGTGTTACTGGAAAAATGGAAAATGGGAAATAGCCATTACAGCCTGTTTCTGTGCTGCATCTCCAGGTATTGGGAATACAGGGAAAACCTCTCAAGCGACAGAGAGAGCAGGAGCACATCCACCTCATCCACTTGCCCATCTCATCAGGTACCTTCTTCTCCATCTGTGTGAATGAAGCTGGATGTCCAACTGTGAGACTTAATAATTGTGTGGCTGGACTGGGAACGTCGCCCATTCCTTCTATCCTGGGATGCTGCCTCACCCGCTGAATAAATTTAAGACCCATCTACTCTGTACCCCTTCTGCTGGCCAATGTTAACCCTCTGTTCTTTTCACATAACAATTTTATTATCACTGTGGTGATTTATTTGGTTAATATTATTTGTGAGACTATGCTGTGGGGAAACTAGCTGCCACATTTCCTTTGATGCATTGACAGCCGGTACCTTGGGACATCCTGAGGTTGTGAATACCACCACATTCTTTGTCTCTCTCTAATTAACCTTCCTGATATGAAAGTGGCAGTGTGAATTCTCACTGATGTGGCGATATTTAATAACAGCTTTCAGCAGAGGGCAAACTAAGAAAGATGGCCATAAATTAAAATAAAAAAAAAAAATAAACTTCCAGTCCTAGACATCTGAAATTTAAAAAAATTGAAAATGCTGGAAAAGCTCAGTGATTCGGCAGCTTCTGTGGAAAAAGACACGGTAAATGTTTCAAGTCGAAGATCCGTCATCGGAACCGATGAGCATAAGAAACGTGTCTCTTGCCCAGAGTAGATGAATCGAGGACCAGAGGACATAGGTTTAAAGTGAAGGGGAAAAGATTTAATAGGAATCTGAGGAGTAACTTTTCCACACAAAGGGTGGTGGGTGTATGGAACGAGCTGCCAGAGGAGGCAGTTGAGGCTGGGACTCGCCCAACGTTTAAGAAACAGTTGGACAGGTTTGGAGAGATACGGACCATACACAGGCAGGTGGGACCAGTGTAGCCGGGACATGTTGGCCCAGAAAACACCTCAATTGATGGAAATTTCCAGAAAAAACAACATTTTCCGAAATGCAGGAGGGTAATGAATACATAATTTGCTGGTGAGCTTGTTGTTTGAAGATCTGGAACTGTGAAGAGTTATTCAGAATGCAATATTTTAATAAAAATTCTGACTTAAGATCAGGCTTCGTTTTTATATAGTTTTCTTTTTACATATTTTTATATGGGAATGGGTCCTCCCGCCCACAATCTATGTGCCAAACATGATGCCTGGGCTGAACTGATCTCATCTGCCTGCACTCGATCCATATCCACATGCCTATCTGAAAGCTTCTTAAATGCCACTATCGCATCTGCCTCCACCATCACCCCTGGCAATACATTCCATATCCCCGCCACCTCTGTATAAAATGAACTTGCCACGCGTATCTCCATTATATTTCCCCCCTCTCACCTTATAGCTACGCCCTCCAGCGTTGGACATTTCCACCCGTGGGAAAAAAAGGTTCTGACTGTCTATCCCAGGGGTGGGGAACCTGCGGCCTTCCAGGCCATTAAATGCGGCCTTTTGAGTGAATCCACATTTTGCAGAAAAAAATCCTTTTATTTCCTCCTAATTTGAGGAATGACATCCTTGTGATTGAGGCAGTGCAGCGTATGTTCACGAGATTGATCCCTGGGATGGCGGGGCTGTCATATGAGGAAAGATTGAAAAGACTAGGCTTGTATTCACTGGAGTTTAGAAGGATGAGGGGGGATCTTATAGAAACATATAAAATTATAAAAGGACTGGACAGGCTAGATGCTGGAAAAATGTTCCCAATGTTGGGCGAGTCCAGAACCAGGGGCCACAGTCTTAGAATAAAGGGGAGGCCATTTAGGACTGAGGTGAGGAAAAACGTTTTCACCCAGAGAGTTGTGAATTTGTGGAATTCCCTGCCACAGAGGGCAGTGGAGGCCAAGTCACTGGATGGATTTAAGAGAGAGTTAGATAAGAGCTCTAGGGCAGTGGGTCTCAACCTTGTTTGCCCCATGCACCCCTTTCACCATGTCAGAATGTCATTCCCCCCCCTCCTTTCCAAGATTGTCTGCCTCAAGAAGTGCATTCCAAATAATATGCAAAGGCAATAAAAAGATCAACATTCTAACAGTTTGAGTTTGCTAATCTGTGGTCCCAATTCCCCCGCTGAAAACCTGAAATCCCCCCCTGGGGGGAATTCCCCCCTGGTTGAGAACCCCTGCTGTAGGGGCTGGTGGAATCAAGGGATATGGGGAGAAGGCAGGCACGGGTTATTGATTGGGGACGATCAGCCATGATCACAATGAATGGCGGTGCTGGCTCGAAGGGCCGAATGGCCTCCTCCTGCACCTATTTTCTGTTTCTATTAATATGTTTTTGTTCATCTTATTGTTTTTATTTTAATCTTAAAATGAACGTATTTAAAATACCAAAGACTAAAAGAAGATTCAACAAAATAATCCTCCCCGACATTTTGAAGTATATCTAATTGAAGTTTCTTGCGGCCTTATTAGATTACAGCTAACTTAATGCGGCCTTCCCACATGAAAGGGTTCCCCACCCCTGGTCTATCCTACCTATGCCTCTCACAAATTTATATACTTCTCTCGAGTCTACCTTCAACCTCCGACATTTTAGAGAAAACAATCCAAGTCTCTCCCTGTAGCTGAATCCCTCAAATCCAGGCAGCATACTGGTTTAAAAACAAGGGCATTTGTTTTCATTTCTATCGACACTACCTTTTCAGTAACATTCATATTTAAAGGTGTAGGCAGATAATGGTTGACGATTAGTATTCCATTTAAGGTTTGTGAATCATTAAAAATTTACAACACATAAGTAGACGATTTAGTGACAACAGTTCCAGTGGAAAAATAACATTGTTGCTTAATGTGACTGCCCAGCATTGTAGCCCTAATGCTAATGTTTCCCTGAGTACATTTCCCCGAATTAGAGTTTTAAATCATCCTCTGCCACCCTTTCAGGCACTGAGTTCCAAACTCCTACTACCTACTGAGTGAAAGCATTTTTTCTCTCATCTCCCTTCAGATTCAAGCAATTTGATGGTGGAGGGTTTAAGAGAGATACAAGCACGGAAAAACAGGCCACCGATTCTATACCAATCATTAACTATCCACATACACTAATGTTCTTAAATAATAGGAGCAGAATTAGGCCATTCGGCCCATGCAGGTACAGCAGGCAGCGAAGCAAGCAGTGAAGAAAATGAATGGCATGTTGGCCTTTATAGCATGAGGAGTTGAGAATAGGAACAAAGAGGTCCTTCTGCAGTTGTATAGGGCCCTAGTGAGACCACACCTGGAGTATTGTGTGCAGTTTTGGTCCCCTAATTTGAGGAAGAATATTTTTGCTATTGAGGGAGTGCAGCGTAGGGTCACGAGTTTATTCCCGGGATGGCGGGACTGCCATATGTTGACAGAATGGAGCGGCTGGGCTTGTATACTGGAATTTAGAAGGATGAGAGGGAATCCTATTGAAACATATAAGATCATTAAGGGTTTGGACACGCTAGAGGCAGGAAACATGTTTCCGATGTTGGGGGAGTCCAGAACCAGGGGCCACAGTTTAAGAATAAGGAGTAAGCCATTTAGAACGGAGATGAGGAAAAGCTTTTTCACACAGAGGGTTGTGAATCTGGAATTCTCTGCCTCAGTTCTCAGGATGCTTTCTCTGGATGCTTTCAAGACAGAGTTAGATAGAGCTCTTAAAGATAACGGAGTCAGGGGATATGGGGAGAAGGCAAGAACGGGATACTGATTGTGAATGATCCGTCATGATCACATTGAATGGCGGTGCTGGCTCGAAGGGCCGAATGGCCTACTCCTGCACCTATTGTCTATTGTCTATCAAGTCTGCTCCGCCATCTATCTTTTCCCCTCAACCCCATTCTCCTGCCTTCTCCCCATTATCCCTGACACCATTGCTAACCAAAAATGTCAATCTCTGCCTTAAAAATATCCGTAAATTTCACACTAGATCCATTCTTTCCACATTCTCATCAAAGTCCCCAGATCCCACAACTCACGAACACACTAGAGGCGATTGGCATTGGCCAATCACCCCCGATCAACCCCCTTGAACTGAACCATCCTACCGCCACCAGACAGCAGTCCTGAAGCTACTATCGTGCAGGAAGGAACTGGAGATGCTGGCTGCAACCAAAGATAGACACAAAAACTGGAGTAACTCAGCGGGTCAGACAGCATCTCTGGGCAAAGGAATAGGTGACGTTTCGGGTCGAGACCCTTCTTCAGACTGAGAGTCAGGGGAGAGAGAAACGAGAGATATAGACAGTGATCTATCTATCTCATCGGGGACCCTCAGACTGTCTTTGATCAGACTTTGCTGGCTTTACCTTGCAGTAAACGTTACTCCCTTATCGTGTATCTGTAATTGTAATCACGTTTTGTCATTCCCCTGGCTAGTTAGCACGCAAACAAGAGCTTTGCACTGTGACAATAAACTAAACTGAAATTGGAGCACTTGGGAGAACCCTTGGGAGAACTTGTAAACTATAGGCAGATTGAACCCAGGCCTCTTGTGTCTTAAGACAGCAACTCTACTAACTGTGTCACCCTGTTAGAAAGCTCCCTGTTTCTTTTTGAACCCAGGTGATTATAGATATTTCCTTGCATTATATAATAATCAAGAATATGCAATACAAATTTTAATTTGACATTCACGTGGCTATTGCGTTACTGCCGTAAGACTTTTAGACTTTAGAGGTCCACTGAGTCCACACTGGCCAGCGATCACCCTGTACACCAGTTGTATCCTACACACTAGGGAGAATTTACAGAAACCAATTAACCTACAAACCTGCACGTCTTTAGAGCGTGGGAGGAAACTGGAGCACCCGGAGAAAACCCACGCGGTCACGGGGAGAACGTACAAACTCCGTACAGACAACACCCGTAGTCGGGATCGAACCGGGGTCTCTGGCGCTGTGAGGCAGCAACTCCAGCGCTGCGCCACGCTGCCCAGACCAAGTTGATTGTGTGCGGGAGAGACTAAGTTGCAGAGCTGCGGGGAAATAGGGAGAGAGAATGGGAACAATGGAGTTATTCATGTTCATAAGTGATAGGAGCAGAATTAATCATGGGTGATATATTTTATCCTTCTTAACCCCATTCTTCTCCCTTCTCCAAATAACCCCTGACATCCGTACTAATTCCCCCGGGAGACAGCATGGAACTGATGGGTGAATGGCCATCTTAGGTATAAGCATCTGCATGCAGAGGCAGCAGGGGTTTGCAGATGTCCACACACGGTCTCTGACCTGCATCACCTGCCTCAGGGGAGCTGCAACCAAGGGGCACAATGCAGCCAGTTCCCGCAGTCCACCGATCCCTTCAGCCTTGTCTCGGCGGCCCAGGCTTACTGCAGGCTGCATCACATGCATTAGTGCTGTCAGCTGGGTCTCGCTGCAGGCTGTAAAACATGCATTAGTGCTGAGAGCATGGTCTCGCTGCAGGTTGCATCACATGCATTAGTGCTATCAGCTGGGTCTCGCTGCTGGCTGCAAAACATGCATTAGTGCTGTCAGCCGGGCCTCGCAGCAGGCTGCATCACATGCATTATTGCTGTCAGCATGGTCTCGCTGCATGCTGCAACACAAGCATTAGTGCTGTCATCCCATGCTCACTGCAGGCTGCATCGCATGCACTGTCGACATGTTAGTTCCCCACAAGGATGTTAACCAGCAATAGAGCTTCCCAAGGAAACATTACCTCTCCACGTTCTCCAATGTGGAAACAGGGTAAATGGCATTAAATCAGTTCCTTGTTACAGGCAACACATTACCATAAGTAACATGTGTCTGAACCAGGGTCCCCACCCGAAAATGTCACCCATCCTTTTTCTCTAGAGATGCCGCCTGACCTGCTGAGTTCCTCCAGCACTTTGTCTTTTTTTCCCCTTAAGATTCCAGCATCTGCAGTTCCTTGTGCCCCCTACAGAGTGTCACCACCTGTCTGCTGGAAGAGGAGACGGGTCTGATGCAGCCTCTCAAGAAAATTGGTTCCTTTATTGAGCCAAAAATGTAATTTCCTCTCAGAAGCTCTTAACTCCAGAGAAAGTGAAAGTCCTTGTGAGATTTGAACATTGTTCTCTAGAATGCAGGTGTTGTTTTATCATTTCATAGCTGTTGATGTAGAACGTAGATATGTTGTATCTTCCCCCTCTTCTTATACTCTACCTTTCCGTCTTACTCCTCCACTCCTTTTTCCCCCTCCCCACTTCAGCTCTTCCCCTCCTTCTGATCCCTTCTCGCATCCCCCTTTTCTCACCCCCCCCCCCCCAAATTCCCCCACCCCCACATTTTCTACCCACCCTCCATTCTCTAACCCCCCCCACCCCCCATTCACACTCTCCCAACCCCTCTCTCCTTTCTCTCGGTCTCCTATTACAGCTTTTCTTGCCTCGCTCCTCTTTCTTGCTTCTTGTCAAGGATATTTTGTTTGTACAAGGCAGGTTGCTCTGTTCTGGTCTGAAAACCATTTCCCAAAAGGGTTGTGGAAGTAGATTTAATAGTAAAATTCAAAAGGGGAATTTGATGTAAACCAAAACCAAAGTGGAATTCATAGGACAAGGATTGAGGTGCAGCAAACCACCAGGGAGCATAGACCAAATGTCCTCCGGTCTTTTAGTTTAAGTTAGAGATAAAGCGTGGAAACAGACCCTTCGGCCCACTTTCCACACTGTCCTACGCAATAGGGTCAATTTACAATGATACCAAGGCAATTAGCCTACAAACCTGCACGTCTTTGGAGTGTGGGAGGAAACCGGAGCACCCGGAGAAAACCCACGCAGGTCACTGGGAGAACGTACAAACTCTGTACAGACAGCAGCCGTAGTCAGGATCGAACCCGGGTCTCTGGCGCTGTAAAGCAGCAACTCTACCGCTGTGCCACGTGGTCCTTTAAGGTTCTGATTCATTTCCCCGCCTCGTGGCCTCAGCTGCGTTCCTGGTTTCAGGAGGTGACCTTCTTCCAGGACGCCCTTCCACCATGCTCCATCATATTCCGGAGAGAGACCACCCACTCAGCTATCGCTCGCTGCATCTCCCCCCCTGAAAGACCACCTGTATATAGACGCGAAATGCTGGAATAACTCAGCGGGTCAGGAAGCGTCTCTGGAGAAAAGCAACGGGTCGAGACCCTTCTTCTTCCGACTGAGAGTCTTGGGGGAGAGGGGAACGAGAGATACGAAAATGTTCAAAGAACAAGTGAATGAAAAGTATGAAAAGGACCAATCAAAGCCAGCAAAGATGACCAAAGGAAAGATAGAGCCCACAATGGTTCATTGTTGGCTGTGGTGAAGGTGATAATGAGTGGATACAAGCAGTGAAACTAGAAACATAGAAACATAGAAAATAGGTGCAGGAGGAGGCTGATGGCTGATCGTCCCCTATCAATAACCCGTGCCTGCCTTCTCCCCATATCCCTTGACTCCACTAGCCCCTAGAGCTCTATCCAACTCTCTTAAATCCATCCAGTGACTTGGCCTCCACTGCCCTCTGTGGCAGGGAATTCCATAAATTCACAACCCTCTGGGTGAATTTTTTTTTTCACCTCAGTCTTAAATGACCTCCCCTTTATTCTAAGACTGTGACCCCCGGTTCTGGACTCGCCCAACATTGGGAACATTTTTCCTGCATCTAGCTTGTCCAGTCCTTTTATAATTTTATATGTTTCTATAAGATCCCCCCTCATCCTTCTAAACTCCAGTAAATACGAGGAGTAGGACGATTAAGGCACTGTCCCACTGTACAAGGTAATTCAAGAGCTCTCCCTAGTTTAAAAAAAAATCAAACTCGTGGTAAGTACGTAGAATGTACGTAGTGGGTACGTCGGAGCTTGGAACGTCTCGTAGCGGCTCGTAACGCCAACGGCAGGTACTCGGGAAACGCGGTGAGCTCCTGAAGATTTTTCAACACGTTGAAAAATGTCCACGAGAGCCCCGAGTACCCACCGTAATTCTCCGAGTTCGAATCAGGAGAATCTCGGGAGAACTCTTGGAATTACCTCGTACAGTGGGACAGGCCTTTTTAGGATGGGGAGAGAGACACAGAGAGAGAGAGAGGGGATGAAAGTAAGTAAGTAGGTTTATCGGCCAAGTATTCACATACAAGGAATTTGCCTTGGCGCTCCGCTCACAAGTAACAACATGACACACAGCGACAGTTGCGAATGACTCAGAAGACACTAAACGTTAATAATGATAAAACATTAATGATAAAACACCATTGATCAAGGATGTGAACCAACAATATACCAGATCAAAGGGAGGCTACAGATTTTTGGCTGTTGAGTGGAGCAACTACTCGTGGATAAGATAAGGTAACTGTTTTTATAATCATTCGCCTGGCTCAAGGGATTGCAAGGAGAGACGGAATGGGTGACGTTTCGGGTCGAGAGGTCTCCCATCCTCTGCCCTCTCGCCGGCTGAGTAACTCCAGCATTTTGTGGTTCTACCTTCGGAGCAGGGGATATTCCCCCCCCCTTGCTTGTTAATTTGCAGGAGCTCCCTCTACGGACTGCATGGGGAATTACTCCTGTCTCAGCTCTTTGTCGACATCCTTTATATTGGTCACACTTTTATTTGTTCAAATTCTATTCCTGGAATTCATTCAACAAGGTGCCACACATTGCCCTTGTGACCACTGTGTGAGGGACACTGCTTGAGGGGAAGAATAAATATATGATTAGTGCATACATCCGAAAATCTCTCCTGGACCCAGCACACTGATGCGACGATATATATATATATATATATATATATATATGCAGCACGTCAACGCCTCTACTTCCTGAGAAGATTAAGGAGATTCGGCATGTCAAGGAGGGTTCTCTTCAACTTCTACTGGTGCACAGTCGAGAGCATATTGTCGGGTGGCATCATGGCTTGGTCGTAACTCTCAACGTCCAAAAGACTGCAGAAGTTGTGACCACTGCCCAGTCCATCACCGGCTACTGACCTCCCCACCGTCGAAGGGAAAAATCGAAGTTGCTGCCTCAAAACGGCGGCCAGCATCATCAGAGACCCACACCACCCTGGCCACACACTCATCTCACCACTGCCATCGGGAAGAAGGTACAGCAGCCTGAAACCTGTTTCGTCCAGGTTCAGGAACAGCTTCTTCCCCACAGCCATCAGGCTATTAAACATAACAACCAATAAGCTCTGAACTACAACAGACTATTATTAATATTATCATTATTATTGCACTACTATTGTCTGTTTTTTGATTATGTGTGTGTGTGTGTGTAAGTGTGTATATACATATATTAATATATATGCGTGTATAACCTTTTTTTCTCTCGTTTATCATATTGTTTACAGTGTATTATGTTCACATATTCTGTTGTGCTGCAGCAAGTAAGAATGTAATTGTTCTAAATGGGACATATGACAATAAAACACTCCTGACTCTTGGATTAGTTCAGTTTAGTCTCGAGATACAGCGCAGAAACAGGCCCTTCGGCCCACCGAGTCCCTGGCGACCAGCGATCCCCGCATACTAACGCCATCCTACTCACACACTACCCACCATTTACAATTTTACCGAAGGCCAATTAACCTACAAGCCTGCATGCCTTTGGAGCGTGGGAGGAACCCAGAGCACCCGGAGAAAACTCACGCAGGTCACGGGGAGGACGTACAAACTCCGTACAGACAACACCCGTAGTCGGGATCGAACCGGGGTCTCTGGCACTGTGAGGCAGTGATTCTACTGGGGGAGGGGGAAGAGAATGGGAGAAAAGGGGAGGAAAATCCAGGGTAGTCTGAGGAGTATCAGGGGAAATGGAGCGAGGAAAGAGAAATAGGATAAAGGGCAGATTAGCCAAGGTTCAGCTGAACGACAGAGCTTCCCCGAGGTGCTGGATGGTCGCCCCGTGTTCCACTGCTCCTCCTGAGGTCATGAAAAAGGATTTGATGAGCGATCGACCACAGGGCAGACTGAATAATCTGAAGGCACTATGGTGGTTATTTGTTTAGAAGTACCCATTGTCAAGGAACGAAGATGTCCAAGGCAATTAGAATTGATTTGCCGACATGTTCAGCACAAGCCTCCAGAAATATCCAGCGGAGGGACAGAGATCAACAAGGGATTGTCGTGCTGGGAATCGGGTCCTTATGGTGCACTGGCTAATGGAAATTTTTGAAGGTTAACATTTCCCATGGTCTGTATTAGCCGGCCTACAGATTCAACATTACAACAACTAAAACGTTTATCTTTGCTGCAAAAAATGTTTAAAAAAAATAATAATAAGGGGAACATTTGCAAAGCTTTGTCCAGGGCCCTCTGCTCATTTATAATATAGTGAGGGGGAGGCTGGAAATAGCTTGTAGCGTTATATATGAAAATAGTTCTCGATAACAAATTCTCATTCTAATAACACTGAGCACATTAACACAGCTGATCAAAATGTCCTTGTTTGTGATGACTAAGAATTGGATTCAAGTACCTGTCAAAGGAAACATTGTACCGTACGTATTAGGTTTGGTTCAGTTTATTGTCACGTGTACGGAGGTACAGTGAAAAGCTTATTATGAGCCATTTTTTAGTCAATGCACGTTAATGGCCAATGCAACGAAAAAGGCAAATCATATACATAATGAAAGAAAGCCCAGCATTAACGAAGAAAAACGATAGGGAGAAAGCCATTGGATTTTTCCCAATATTTACATAAGAAAATAAAAAAATTACACTGCAGGCAAATAAAGATGATTTAACAGCAATGATGATTTGTTTAGCTTTCTTAATATTCACGAAAATATTCATCAATGGGAATGTGCTACGAACAAGAGTAATTACTTTGGACTTTAACCTAAAGGCATTTGACTGAAAGTCTAAACAAATTACTGTCAAACCAGGCTATTCATGAGACTGGGGAAGAAGTGATTCCAACTATTGCTGTGAAACACCGCGTGTTTTTTTCTCTCGAATATTTAGAATTATTGAATGGTGGCAGGACAGACAGAAACCTTCAAAACAAAACTGGAGACTCCTCAACGCTGAGGAATAGGCCAACAGATAATGAAAGCTAGACACAAAATACCGGAGTAACTCGTCGGGACAGGCAGCATCTCTGGAGAGAAGGAATGGGTGACGTCTCCGGATCGAGACCCTTCTTCAGACAGAGTCAGTGGAGGGGGAACTAGAGATATGGAAGGGTACAAAGGTTCATCGCTGGCTGAGGGGATGGTGACAAAGAGGCACAAAGTCGACCGATGAACCGTTGTACATTTCCTATGATCATAGGAACATAGAAAACATAGAAATTAGCTGCAGGAGTGGGCCATTCGGCCCTTCGAGCCAGCACCGCCATTCAATATGATCATGGCTGATCATCCAAAATCTGTACCCTGTTCCTGCTTTCTCCCCATATCCTTTGATTCCATTAGTCCTAAGAGCTATATATATTTCTTTCTTTGAAAAGAAACCGCGTCTCCACTGCCTATCTGTGGATTCTGTGCTTTTGGCACTTCCAAAATTCAAGAATTCTTCTGGGAACAGAGACAACTCTTTTGGGTGAATATTTTGATCCTCATCTCAAAAAACCTAAAAGACTCTACCCTTCATTCTTAACTGAGACCACTGGTTCTGGACTCCCCCAACATCGGGATTTTTGTTTGCTGCATCTAGCCTGTTAGGAATTTTATTATAATTTCTAATTACAGATACGTTTACATGTTTCTAAAATCATTTTAAGCGTTGAACTGATTTGATCTGTCCTTTTATCACCCTTACCTTACTCTTTCTATGACTACGTCTTATCCATATCTCCCCTATTATCCCTCTTCACTACATTATTGCCCCTACGGTCTGAAAGAAGGGTGAGACCCGAAAAACATCACCCGTTACCACAAGTTCTCTCCAGACGTTCATTCTTCCCCCAGATCCGGGATGCCGCTAGTTCATTTCCTCACAGAGATACGTTTAACCCTTAAGTTTTTGATTAATACGGTTAACCAGTGTTATGAGCAAACTCAAGATCTTTCAACTTAGGGTGTTTGTGTGCAACCACAAGAAGATATTTAACGCACAAATGCACAAGATTTCCCCGTTGACTGTGGTGATGCTTTCATTCCCTCTGCATCTATCCAGTGCCTGTTCCCCCACAGATGACAGTTGCAAGATCTCCTTACACCTTAAAGCAGGGGTTCCCAACCTTCCCCGTCCCGTTTACCCCTGGCAACTTTAATAGCACATAACAATGTTACTTCACTTATTTACGAACAACTAATGATGAACAGATACCGTATACCAGAACCAAACACAGTCAGTCAATGAGAAAAAATATGTACAAATCCCGAATCAACAAATTTACCCCCATGGGTAGGCGAAATTTACTCCAGGTTGGGAACCCTTGCCTTAAAGTGTTGCACTTTGGGAGGTCGAATGTAAGGGGACAAATATACAATTAATAGCAAGACTCTTAACAGCAATGATAGACAGGGGGATCTCCTGGTACAAATACCTAACTCCCTGAAAGAGACAATGTAAACAGACCATAGTATAGTACAGGAACGGGCCCTTTGGCCCACAATGTTAAACCGATCTCATCTGCCTGCACAGATCCATATCCCTCTATTCCCTGCACTTCCACGTGCCTATCTAAAAGCCTCTTAAACACGACTTCTCTACCTGCCTCCACGACCACCCCTGGCAATGCGCTCCAGGCTCTCGCCACCCTCTAGTGTGAAGAGAAAAACTGCTCCATTCATCTTTCCCCTTCCTAACTTGTATCTAGACACCTCTAGTGTGGGACATTTCCACCCTGGGGCCAGGTTCTGAATAGAGATAGAGTGGTACAGAAGAGCTATACGCTGTGCTTGCCTTCGTTGGTCCGGGCATTGAGTATAAGAGTCAGGATGTCTTGGCGCAGATTTATAGGGTTTTGGTCAAGCCGTATTTGGAGTATTTTGTGCAGTTCTGGTCACCCCATAACAGAAAGGATTTGGAGGCTTTGGAAAGAGTGCAGCATCATTGGATGAATGATATTAAATGCTGTGTCAGGAACTACCATGGACCTTATCTCCAGCCTTGCACATTGAAATCTGCATCTATCCAGTGCCTGTTGCTCCACAGGTGGTAGTTGCAAGATGACTGGGGACGATGGGATATTGGGCTGTTTAAAAGCTATTGTCTGAGGTACTCCATTTGCTGCCCGGTTGTCTATGTGCTGGACTACACACAAAGCCCAGCCGGCGGCTCAGCTGAGAAGTTTTGGCATGCATAGTCCAACTCATGAACCGGTGGCCGGCCATGAGAAGGAGGGGTGGTGGTGGTGTCGGCAGTAAGCGAAGGTCCGAAGGTTGGACACTAGGCCGGGCAGCCGACCGACGGGGCCACAGGCGAGGTGCTGCTGCTGCTGCACTCCATGGGCTGCACTACGTTGGGGACGGGCGAGGCGGGGCCGGAGATGGCGCTCTGACCTGACAGTCCCCTTGACCCGTGTAGTAGCAGTCAACAAGGGTGGTCCCATATGGAACAAACCAATTTAGCCCAATATAAGGGATGTCCCACCTGATATGGGACAGTTGGCAACCCTACAAGTGGGACTAGTGTAGATGGGTCATCTTGGTCCACGTGGACAGGTTAGGCTGAAGGACCTGTTGCCATGCTGTATGACTCCATAACTTTACAAAACCATAGCAACCACAGCAAAACCATAGTGGACACAAGGAACTGTGTTGGTTTACCAAAAAAAGACACAAAATGCCGGAGTAACTCTTCGGGTCAGGCAGTATCTCTGGAGCACATGGATAGGTGATGTTTGGTCCCTACCCGAAATATCGCCTGTCCATATTCTCCAGAGATGCTGCCTGACCCACGGAGTAAAAACCATAACACAGGAGAGAAAACTTAACAAGACCAAGGCTATGGATAGAAGTAGCTCAGAGCTTTGAAAATGTGGAACAGATATCCAGAAACAGCAAATGGACTGACTCTGGGTAAAACTAGCTGAATGAAAACATGTTATGCCTCGAGACTGAGGCCTAAATACAGGCAGCTGGAGTTGAATAAATGGTGTGTGGAACAGGACGAGCTGTAAAACTGTGGCTTTGGTGCCTGTTGGGGATGGATAATGTGAAACGGCAAATTTCACAAATATTCTGCAGCTTACTTGCTTATCCCAAGAGAATGGGAAAAGCCTTATGAAAGGGCGACAATAGTGTCGGTTATTTGACAGTGGCTCAGCGGTAAAGTTGCTGCCTCACAGCGCCAGAGACCCGGGTTCGATCCTGACTACGGGTGCTGTCTGTACGGAGTTTGCACCTGTGACTGCGTGGGTTTTCTCTGGGTGCTCCGGTTTCCTCCCAAATCCCAAAGATGTGTGGCTTTGCAAGTTAATTGGCTTCTGTAAATTGTCCCCGGTGAATTTACTGGTCGGCGCGGACTCGGTTGGCCGAAGGGCGTGTGTACACGCTACATCTCTAAACTAAACTAAATAATTATGGCTAGGTTTCGTGATAAGTGATGAGGTGCCCCTATCCTGTTCCTTGCTCACTTCCCAGTATTATTTTTATAAAGATTAGGTTTGCATGCGTACAATGCTCAACTGTGTGACCTTTCTATGAATGCCCCTCAACGCTCGTACTGGGTATCGTAACATCGTCACTTCCCATTAAGCTCAGCGATCGAGACTAATGGGATGAGTTAAAATACTAGAATAACGTCATTCCGTTCATTTCACGCCATCAGTTTCAATTTCCTTCCTTTTCCTCCAGCTGTTTTAATGCTGCGTTTACATCACCTCAGCCTCAGTCACAGATCTCCTTGGTGCTGATAAACACTTATTGACAGTTGCATGTAGCATTTGTCGTTTGGTAACTTCCTAACCGGAGGATGAGACGGATGTTCGGCAGCTGTGGCGGGGCCTGAATGCAATCACCTCCTACAAGGGCAAAACCAGGAGGCAGCTCGAATGTCGGTGTAGCATCACTCCCTGACGAGCTCAATGCGTTTTACGCACGCTTTGAAAGGGAGGGCACTGATGTGCCTTCTCCAGCCCCCATTCGCTGTGATGGTATTTCGGTCACAGTCACAGAGGCCGACATCAGGAAATCCTTCAGAGGGGTGAACCCTCGAAAAGCGCCTGGACCTGATGGTATACCCGGTCATGTTCTAAAAACCTGTGCGGACCAACTGGCTGGAGTTTTTACGGACATTTTCAACCTCTCACTTCTGAGGTCTGAGGTCCCCACCTGTTTTAAAAGGGCATCAATAATACCCGTGCCCAAGAAGAGTAAGGTGACGTGCCTCAATGACTATCGACCTGTGGCACTAACGCTGTGGTGATGAAGTGCTTTGAGAGGTTGATCATGGAGCAAATCAACTCCTACCTCGACAAAAACCAGGACCCACTGGGTCTCTGCGCATCCCTCTATAATTGGATCCTCGACTTCCTCATTCACAGACCACAGTCTGTTCGAATTGGTGGAAATGTGTCAGACTCGATAACAATCAGCACGGGAGCACCTCAAGGCTGCGTGCTCAGCCCCCTGCTGTACTCACTCTATACTCATGACTGTGTAGCCGGTCATAGTGCGAACTCCATCATCAAGTTCGCTGACGACACCACTGTTGTGGGACGTATCACTGATGGGGACGAGTCGGAGTACAGAAGAGAGATTGACCGACTGACCAAATGGTGCCAGCACACAATACCTGGCCCTCAACGCCAGCAAAACCAAGGAACTGATTGTGGACTTTGAAAGGGATAGGATGGGGACCCACAGTCCCTGTTAATATCAACAGTCGATGTTGAAAGGGTCCCAGAACTTCAAATTCCTGGCGTGCACATCTCTGAAAGAATCTTTCCTGGTCCGAGAACACAGATGCAATTATAAGGAAAGTCATCAGCGCCTCTACTTCCTGAGAAAGATAACGGAGAGACGGTATGTCAAGGAGGACTCTCTCTAACTTCTACAGGTGCACAGTAGAGAGCTTGCTGACCGGTTGCATCGTTGCTTGGAACGGCAACTTGAGTGCCCTGGAGAGGAAAAGGACACAAAAGTAGTAAACACTGCCCAGTCCATCATCGGCTCTGACCTCCGCTACTAGATCGAGGGATCTATCGCAGTCGCTGCCTCAAAAAGGCTGGCAGCATCATCAAGGACCCACACCATCCTGGCCACACACTCATCTCCCCGCTACCTTCAGGTAGAAGGTACAGGAGCCTGAAGACTGCAACGTCCAAGTTCAGGAATAGCTACTTCCCCACCGCCATCAGGCTATTAAACCTGGCTCGGACAAAACTCTGAACATTAATAGCCCATTATCTGTTTATTTGCACTTTATCTGTTTATTTATTCATATGTGTATATATTTATATAATTGTACATGGACACACTGATCTGTTCTGTAGTCATGCCATCTATATTCTGTTGTGCTGAAGCAAAGCAAGAATGTCATTGTCCTATCTGCGACACGTGACAATAAACTCTCGTGAATCTTGAAACCCGCTTTAGCTCTGCCTCTGTGGTGTCATTCAGCTTGATCCTATTGTCTGAATGTTTTAACACACCAGTCACCTGCAAAATGGCGGACTAATTGTGTGTTAAGCAGCAACCGATCAACTTCGGAAACCCAATAGAATTTCCCCTCTAATTACCGGGTGACGCATTCATAGAAACATAGAAAATGTGAGCAGTCATTCAGTCCTTTGCTTGCCCTCCAGTATGATCACGGCTGATCATTTGGCGTGGCGTGGTATGGTGTGGTACGATTACTTGTCACGTGTCCCGAGGTACAGTGAAATTATTATTTTGTACACAGTTCGGTACAGGTATAACGACACATAAGCACTTAGATACATATTACATAAGCATCTTAGGTAAGTACAAGTGTATCGAGCAGAAGTAGTACACTAGGATAGAACTAGTGTACGAGTGATCGATGGGCCGAAGGGCCTGTTTCCGTGCTGCATCGCCTCAACTAAAACTTGTCCTGTCAGAATGTTTAAATTGTCATTTAGATCACTTCTATCCATTCCTTCTAAACACTCTTAGCGAAAACAAACCTATCCATTTAAACACATTTTAAAATCCACCCAACAACAAACTACAATCCAAATATCTATATAAAATAAACATGTCAATTTATAATATATAAAAATTTATCCAACATCAAATTTAAACAAATATATAATACTAAAACTACCATTACTCCAATAACAATAATATCATAAATATATATACATATATCTAATACATCTAAATCTCCTAAACACTATCCACTAAAATTCAAAAATAACTTAAAAAAAACAAAAAATATATATAAAAAAACAATCAAAAATCTAAAATATAATAAAAAAAAAAATAATCACAAAAACTATAAATTATTACTAAATAATATAAATCTAAAAATAACTCAAAAATACACAATATATAAATCAAATTAATCATAATAAATAAATCATCCCTGTTTTCCATTAGAGCGGTGATACCCACAGATGCTGCTTGACCCGCTGAAGTCCTCCAGCAGATTATTTGTTTCATCGGTTCAGTGAATCTTCCCTGTTCTCCCTCTATATATATCCCTGTATATCGTGTTTGTCTGGGCGGCCACGAGAGGTGACATGACAGTGGGTAGACGCTGCCTCCACAGCGCTAGAGACACAGTTTCGATCCCGACCTCGGGTGCTGCCTGTGTGGAGTTTGCACAATCTCCTTGGGACCGCGTGGGTTTTCTCCGGCTGCTCCGGTTTCCTCCCCCATCACAAAGACGCGCAGGTTTGTAGGTTAATAGGCTGCTGTAAACGGCCTCTAGTGTGTAGGGAATGAATGGGAAAGTAGGATGACACAGAACTAGTGTGTACAGGTGATCGCGGGTCAGCATGGACTCAGTGGGCTGAAGGGCCTGCTTCCATGTTTTAGCCTTCAAACAATCAATCAAAATGCAACATTATAAAATTGTTTAAGAAAGAACTACAGATGATGGAAAAATCGAAGGTAGGCAAAATTGCTGGACAAACTCAGCGGGTCAGGCAGCATCTATGGAGCGAAGGAATAGGTGACGTTTCGGGTCGAGACCCTTCTTCAGACTGAAAAATTGCTGTCAACTTGTTACATATTTTTTGTCATTCATCACTGGGTACATTGTACTGAGGTGGCCGTACTGAGGTGGCACGGTGGCGCAGCGGAGGAGTGGCTGCCTCACCCCAGGAACCCTGGTTCACGATCCTGACTACGGGTGCTTGTCTGTACGGAGTTTATACGTTCCCCCCGCGACCGCGTGGGTTTTCTCCGGGTGCTCCGGTTTCCTCCCACATTCCAAAGACGTACAGGTTTGTAGGTGAATTCAATTCAATCTTTAATTGTCATTGTGCAGTGTACAATACAGAGACAACGAAATGCAGTTGGTATCTCTGAAGGGCGAACTTACGAATAAGCAAGTAATACATATACATATGTACAGTGGTATCCGTGCAATTTGCGGGTGATTGGATAGTCCAGGGGGGGGGGGGGGGGGGGGAGGAGACAGACGATCATAGGTGCAGCGTTGAGAAAGTGTGACCAGCCGCAGGGAAGAAGCTGTTCTTGAGCTGTGCTGTCCGGCAGCGGAGT
The DNA here is from genome assembly GCA_035221665.1 of Okamejei kenojei. Lineage (NCBI taxonomy): Eukaryota > Metazoa > Chordata > Chondrichthyes > Rajiformes > Rajidae > Okamejei > Okamejei kenojei. The sequence continues at coordinate 33,225,139 of CM069155.1, forward strand.
GACCTGCAGCGTCTTTCCCCCCCCCCTCTTACCCGGGTGGGAGGAGGGTAAACAGTCTATGGTTGGGGTGTGAGCTGTCCCTGGCGATGCTGTGCGCCCTGTGCAGGCATCGTTTACTATGGACAGAATCAACGGAGGGGAGTGAGGAGCCTGCGATGCGTTGGGCGATCTTCACTGCCCTCTGCAGAGCTTTCCGGTCGGCGACAGAGCAGTTACCGTACCATACTGTGATGCAGTTGGTGAGGATGCTCTCGAAGGCAGCGGTAGAATTGGCTTCAGTCATGTTGTAAATTGTCCCTGGTGTGTGTAGGATAGTGGTTGTCCCTGGTGTGTGTAGGGTAGTGCTAGTGTGCGGGGATCGCTCGGTGCAGACACGGTGGGCTGGAGGGACTGTTCCCGTGATGTATCTCTAAAACTACTATAAAGACTGATTCATCCAGGCTCAGAGTATTCCATGTAACCCCTTATACCTGGACATACATGAATGGGTTGATTTTTATGTTCTCATACGTTAAACGTAAATGTGTCCCTTGCTATTTAGGAAAATCCTTAAACATATCATTCGAGAGATTTCCACTGATGGTGCTTTTTTTTAGATCGAATGCCAAACTGTCGGGTGGAAATAAACATCCTTGTGACACTTTGCAGAGTGATCTTTCCCCTTGGCCACTTGGCCATTGTTTACACTGCTAAGTGATCCTCTGACCATTTATCCCACCGTAGTTTGTTAAACAGAAGGGCAAGTCAGTAGATATTTTGTTTAGGTGGATATTGAGAGATTCTTGATTCGTCGGGTGTCAGGGGTTACGGGGAGAAGGGAGGAGATTCAGATTCCGATTCAAACGTTATTGTCATGGTGCAGTGTGCAAGTACAGAGACAAACAAAATGCAGTTAGCATCTCACCCAGAGTGCGAACACAGAATAACGGAACAGTAAACTATATATATGTACACACAGAATAATGGAACAGTAAACTAAATATATTGTACATACAGAAAAATGGATCAGTAATATATATATATAAATATATAATGTTACATATTGTGGGTTGAAGGGAATGATAGAACAACCAGGATTGAATGGAGTAGTAACTTGATTGGCCAAAAGGCCTAATTCCCGAAATCTGCCCCTCTAACTTATGAACCATATGAGTACTAATTAAAAGCCACATTTTGTTGCCACTCCAAAAGTACTTTATTGGCGTAAAATGCTTTTTGGATATCTCAAGGACACAGAACCTGCCATATACAGGGTTGGGTATTAAGCTTAGCTTCTTATAATTGACCATGTGACTGAGGTACATTAAAAGCAGTTTTTGTGTGCAGTCCAATCAAATCAGATAACACTCTACATAAATCATATCATCGGTCTTTGGATCAGGCACGGGCCCGGTGGCCGAAGGGCATGTTTCCAACGCTGTATCTCCTAAACTCCCAAGATAGCCCAGGAGGATTGGATCAGTCAGATTCAGCAGAAGGGTACGACCATCCTGCCCATCCCCTACCCTAGCAGCAAGCGCCTAACCCACTGATATTACTCCAGCAA
>CM069155.1:33227184-33453269 GCA_035221665.1 Okamejei kenojei
CTTTGTTCACTGTCCCCCCCGCCCACACTGGGCCCCCGGTCCCTCCCGCCGATCCCTCAAAGCCGTGCCCGAACGACCAGACACGGCCCCCTTGTGGGCACTGGTCCCCCCCCTTTGTTCATGCCCCACCCCCACCCTCACTGGGGGCCCCCCTTTGTTCACTCCTGCCCCCCCCCCCCCGCACTGTGGGCCCCCTTTGTTTCACTGTCCCCCCCCCCCCCACCACTGGTGGGCCCCCTTTTGTTTCACCTGTCCCCCCCACCTGGGCCCTCTTAGATCAAGTCCCCCCCCTCACTGGGCCACCTTTGTTTCACTGTCCCACCCACACACTTGTCCCCCCCCCCACACTGGTTGGGCCCCCCTTTGTTGGTCACTGTCCCCCCCCCCCCACACTGGGCCCCCCACTCCCCCTTTGTTCACTGTCCCCCCCCCCACACTTGGGCCCCCCCCCCCCCCCCCCCCCCCCCCCCCCCCCCCCTTTGTTCTCTGTCCCCCCCCACACACTGGCCCCCCCTCCCCCCCCCCCCCCCACCCCCCCCCTTTGTTCACTTGTCCCCCCCCCCCACACTGGGCCCCCCCTCTGTACCCCCCACTCTGTTCCACCTGTCCCCCACCCCACAATGGGCCCCCCACCCCCCCCCCCCCCTATGTTCACTGTCTCTGATCCCCCCCCCAATGGGCCCCCCCTTTGTTCACTGTCCCCCACCCCACAACTGGGCCCCCCCCCCCCCCCTTTGTTCACTGTCCCAACCCCCCACACACTGGGCCCCCCTTTGTTCACTGTCCCCCCCCCCCACCCCCCCCCCCCCCCCCCCCCCCCCCTGGGCCCCCCCCCTTTGTTCACGGTCCCCCCCCCCCACACTGTCCCTCCCCCCCCCCCCCCCCCCCCCCCCCCCCCCCCCCCCCCCCCCCCCCCCCCCCCCCCCCCCCCCACCCCCCGCCTTTGTTCACCCCCCCCCCCTCCCCCCCCCCCCCCACTGGGCCCCCACCCCCCCTTTGTTCACTGTCCCCCCCCCTCACACTGGGCCCCTCTTTAGTTCACTGCCCCCCCCCACACTGGGCCCCCCTTTGTTCACTGCCCCCCCCCCCCCTGCCCACACTGGGCCCCCCTTTGTTCCCTGTCCCCCCCACCGCGCCCCCCCCACACTGGGCCCCCCCCCCCTTTGTTCACTGTCCCCCCCCCACACTGGGCCCCCCCTTTGTTCACTGTCTCCCCCCACACTGGCCCCCCCCTTTGTTCACTGCCCCCCCCCCCCCCCCACACTGGGCCCCCCCCCTTTGTTCACTGTCCCCCCCCCCCCCCCCACGCGGGTCCTCATCCTTGTCCCGCCTCCAAGCCGCCACGGGGTTGTCTATTGGACGACACTTCAAACACGCCGGTATCAGAAAGAAAAATACCGATGACTTTCTTGCCAAAACTAATCTTGTATAACGCAGTCAGCATTGATTATGTGGTCACTTGCTCACGCCTTCTGTGTGAGCAAGTGCTTCATAAATGAGCCGCCACACACACACTGCATTGTAGCTGTGATCAACACTGGTTACCGAGCCTTCAGAGTGATTTGTGAATGCCTGAGCTCAAAGGGCACAATATAAGTGGAAATCCTTTCAAGTGTGAGCGTCCCCCCCCCTTGCTCATGTGGCTGCCCTGCGTGTCGCTTCTGTGGGAGCAGTGGCTGGGAAGGCGTACAAGACATGGACCACAGTGGGGATCAGGTGGGCGGCAGGGAGGCGCAGCGGTAGAGTTGCTGCCCCACAGCGCCAGAGACCCGGGTTCGATCCTGACTACAGGTGTTGCCTGTACGGAGTTTGTACCTTAATCTCGGTGACCCGCGTGGGTTTTCTCCGGGTGCTCCAGTTTCATCCCACACTCCAAAGACGTGCAGGTTTGTAGGTGAATTGGCTTTGGGGGGGGGGAAATTGTACATTATCCCCAGTGTGTCAGTTAGCGTGCGGGGATCGCTGGCCGAATGGCCTGTTTCCGTGCCAAAGTCTAAAGTGTTACATCTGGTGCGTTGAGCTACTTGCCACTGTGAGCCCTGCGTACGTGAACTGTGTCTTTAACACCTTCCCTTACATCCAGTCTGTGTTTAAACCTCTGGGCAGCCACGAACCCAAGGTAACGGAGTAGCAAAATCGCTAGCCTTTCTCCATGCACCAATCAAATATACCGCAAATGCTTGAAAAGAAAGCAAAATAAAGGCTGCATCTGGTGAGAAAGAAAATACCGTCCGACCAACAACTAGAGAGCAGCCCTGAGCTACTATCTACCTCATTCGATACCCTCAGACTATCTTTGACCAGACGTTATTGGACTTTATCTTGCACTAAACGTTTTTCATGTTATTCCCTTTATCCCGCATCTGTCCACTATGGATGGCTCGATTGGAATCCTGTATCGTATTTCCGGTGACTAGTTAGTACGCAACAAAAGCTTTTCACTGTACCTCGGGTCACGTGACAGTAAACTGATAACTCAACTCAAAATAAAAGACGCCAAGTGCTTGAGTAACTCAGCGGGTCAGGGCAGCATCTCCGGAGAACACCAATAGGCGATGTTTCGAGTCAACCCAAAACGTCATCCATCCACGTTCTCCGGAGATGCTACCTGGCCTCGCTGTTGACTCAGGGCTTGTACTTCAGTTGGCATCTGCTAGTGAAAAGCATCAGAGCCTCCAGCTTTCATTCCCTGTCATCTTGGTGGTTGGACAGACCCTGCTGCTTTCTATTTACTGAAGAGTCCTGCATTCAGTGCTCATGGGAAAGAGAGCACTGCTCTTTAGAAATACATCCCAGGAAACCATACTTGTAGCGTTGTAGTACGTTGTGCTAGCCTTAAAGTTGTCTTGTTGAGTATCAATACCTGTAACTCGTTTTAGAAACATAGAAAATTGGTGCAGGAGTAGGCCACTCGGCCCGTCGAGTCAGCACTGCCATTCAATATGATCATGGCTGATCATCCAAAATTAGTGCACTTTTCCTGCTTTCTCTCCACATCCCTTGATTCCGTTAGCTCTAAGAGCTATATCTAACTCTCTTGTGAAAACATCCAGTGAATTGGCCTCCACTGCCTTCTGTGGCAGTCTCCATTTTTTACCTGCTAGCAAAGGCCTGTTTCCCCTATCATCGTCACTTTCTTGCACTACCTTTCATTCATTTGTTCTCTATCTCTCTCTACATCACCGACAACACCTCTCGTTTCCCTTTCCCCTGACTCTCAGCCTGAGGAAGGGTCTCGACCCGAAACGTCACCTATTCCTTTTCTCCAGAGATGCTGCCTGACCCGCTTGAGTTACTCCGGCACTATCCAGGAAACCATCAGGTGCACACAGGCAATCTTCCAGCGTGGGCACATACCGAACGATGCCCTTCACCGGGGACCCTTGCATTGTGATTCAGTGACTCTCTGCTTGCCACCTAGAAGCAATTTGTTCACCAAGTTGTTATCTTATGTACAGTTACTTTTGAAGATTTTGTCATGTTCATGCCAAATGCCCAAAAATACTTGTTTGGCCAAACCACTTCATATTGAAGCATTTAAATGCTAATCACAAATGGATAAATGCACATTTAATTTCTATCCTTTTATGTACAACCTTGTTTGTCTCTGTTTTGAAAGGACATTTCTCTCCTTACAAATCAGAGTTCCCCTATGAAATCATTTTCCTTTTGTCTTATTTCTTACAAGTTTAGCATGGTGGGGGGCAGGAGTGGGATTTAAAGAACTTCCCCCATTTAAATGAGGTGAACTTCTGACCAAACTGTTTGCTCATCGTTTTTGCTCGTGCTGTTTGGTGCCTGAATGAAGCAGTTCTGTTATTTGTTAATGACAATTGCTGAACCAGGTCAAAACTTTGGAAATAAAATCTCATTTATTTTTTTAAAAAAAAAGCAATTTATCCATTTGTCCTAATTCAACAAAGGAGAATTGAGACATCAGACATCACACACCGGTTGGATCAGAGTGCATCGTGGATGGTGTCATAGTCATAGAAACATAGAAAATAGGTGCAGGAGTAGGCCATTCAGCCCATCGAGCCTGCACCGCCATTCAATATGATCATGGCTGATCATCCAACTCAGTATCCTGTACCTGCCTTCTCTCCATACCCCCTGATCCCCTTAGCCACAAGGGCCACATCTAACTCCCTCTTAAATATAGCCAATGAACTAGCCTCAACTACCTTCTGTGGCAGAGAATTCCACAGATTCACCACTCTCTGTGTGAAAAATGTTTTTCTCATCTCGGCCCTAAAAGACTTCCCCCTTATCCTTAAACTGTGACCCCTTGTTCTGGACTTCCCCAATATCGGGAACAATCTTCCTGCATCTCGCCTGTCCAACCCCTGTCAGTAATATTAGTTTGAAATACTAAGTGCTCTTTTTGCTTTGAACCATTTGGGCTCAATTACATGCACTCCACTAAAAGATGAACTGGAGTTTTTAATTAAAAGAGGTAATCCTGTCGCTGACACATTTGGGATCCATATCATTAGCCTTCAATGTTCATAAGTCCTCGGATCAGAATTAGGACATTCGGCTCATCGAGTCTACTCTGCCACTCAATCATGGCTGATCTATCTTTCCCTCTCAACCCCATTCTCCTGCCGTCACCCCATAACCTCTGAAGCTCTTACTAATCAAGAACCTGACAATCTCTGTTTTAAAAATACCCATTGACTTGGCCTCCACAGACATGTGTGGCAATGAATTCCACAGACTCACCACCCTCTGGCTAAACAAATTCCTCCTCTCCTTTCTAAATCGTCCTTTGATTCTGAGGTCGAAGGGAATGGAACAGTATAGGAAGTAATATAATCCTCTGAATAATAATAATAATAATAATAATATATCTTTATTGTCGTTGCACAGAGTACAACGAGATTTGGAATGCAACTTCCCTCCGATGTAATAACTTAATTAGCTAAGTTCTTTGTCATAATTGTACAGTATTTGCATTGCAAAAAGTTAACATGAGTGCAAGCTTTCTAATGCTATCCGTTTTGCCACTAGGACAGAGAACTAGGAGCAGAAGAAATTGAAGGTAAGTAATTATTTTAATTATCGTAAATCAAAACCTTTTACAATTGGACTGAATGTGCAGTTAAGAAACAAACTGAATTCTCAGGGATGGCCACACAGTGGTGGAGACACTCAGCGGGTCAGGCAGTGTCTCTGGAGATAAAGGTCGGGTGACGTCCTGGCCCAGGACCCTTCTTCAGTCGGCGTGCATCTAACTAAGGGTCCCTTAGTCAGAGGGTGGTGAATCCGTGGAATTCATTGTCACGGTCTGAACATAGAAACATAGAAAATAGGTGCAGGAGTAGGCCATTCGGCCCTTCGAGCCTGCACCGCCATTCAATATGGCTGATCATCCAACTCAGTATCCTGTACCTGCCTTCTCTCCATACCCCCTGATCCATTTAGCCACAAGGGCCACATCTAACTCCCTCTTAAATATGGCCAATGAACTGGCCTCAACCACCTTCTGTGGCAGAGAATTCCAGAGACTCACCACTCTCTGTGTGAAAAATGTTTTCCTCATCTCGGTCCTAAAGGAATTCCCCCTTATCCTTAGACTGTGACCCCTTGTTCTGGACCTCCCCAACATCGGGAACAATCTTCCTGCATCTAGCCTGTCCAACCCCTTAAGAATTTTGTACGTTTCTATAAGATCCCCCCTCAGTCTTCTAAATTCTAGCGAGTACAAGCCGAGTCTATCCAGTCTTTCCTCATATGAAAGTCCTGACATCCCAGGAATCAGTCTGGTGAACCTTCTCTGTGCCCCCTCTATGGCAAGAATGTCTTTCCTCAGATTTGGAGACCAAAACTCTACGCAATACTCCAGGTGTGGTCTCACCAAAACCCTGTACAACTGCGGTAGAACCTCCCTGCTCCTATACTCAAATCCTTTCGCTATGAAGAAGGGTCCCGACCCCTAACGTCACCCATCCTATTTCTCCAGAGATGCCACCTGACCCGCTGAGTTACATACTCCAGCACTTTATGTCTATCTTTGGTCTAAACCAGTGTCTGTAGTTGTCAGTTTCTGAATTCTCAGGGCTGTCTCTCTGTGAACAGAATTGCTTTTTAAGTGCCGGATAACAAGACCGTTGCATTATTTGTCCCAAAAGAAATAATAACATTTTCCCTTCCCTCATTCAATGTGTTGGCATCGGGGAAATTATGAGTTTCCAAAATGGTCGAGCTCTTCGTTTGCCTCTCAAGCATATCTGAATTCCACAGTTTACTGTCCCTGTAGATCCTCATTGTTTTAATGCAGTAATCAGACACATTGGACCAGATGGAGGCCATTACGCCTCCTGAGCCAGACCTTGGTAAGAGCTCTTTAGCAAGTCCCTCCCCACTGCCTCTCCCACCTCGTCGTGCTTTCCATCTGTTTTTCAAATCGTTTTATCTAGCGCACGTTCCCAGATCATTATTAAACCTAGATCCCCATCTCATCCAGTCAGTGGACCTGACGACACAGGTTTAAGGTGAAGGGAAAAAAAGATTTAAGAGGAATTTGAGGGGTAACCTTTTCACACAGAGGGTGGTGGGTGTATGGAACGAGCTGCCAGAGGAGGTAGTTGAGGCTGGGACCATCCCGAACGTTTGAGATACAGTTAGAGGGACATGGATAGGACAGGTTTGGAGGGAAACAGACCAAACGCAGGCAGGTGGGACTAGTGTAGCTGGGACATGTTGGTCGGTGAGGGCGAGTTGGGCCACAGGATTTGTTTCTACACTGTATCACTCTATGAATCTATGACTGTGCATTTCCGATCATCACAAATTGTTGAACAAGCCACAATGGATGACAAAACATAATGCATTCTTATAGACAGAATGACTGGAAATGGTTCATCTTGTAAAAAGTGTGAAAGAAAATGTATGTCTTTTAATGGTGCTATTCTGTTAACATGAAGTGAAATCTGAAAGTCTTAGTTTTGGAGATACAGGGTGGAGACAGGCTCTTCCACTGTGGGCATGCCGGTCAACGATCACCCTTTCACAGTGGCTCCATGTTAGCCCGGTTTTGCATCCTACACACACTAGGGGCAAGTCACAGAAGCCAATTAGCCTACAAAATTGCACAGCTTTGGAATGGGGGAGGAAACCGGAACACCGGGCGGAATCCCACCTAGTTACGGAGAGGATGCACAGACTCCGTACAGACCCCTCAAATTCCATTGTCAGGATTGAACCCTGGCCTCTGGCGCTGAAAGGTAGCACGCAAGAGTGTCCCGCGTTCTCTTGCGTGCTACCCAGCCAAATCAAGCCACACACAGAAAGATAGAAAATACGTGCAGGATTCGGCCCTTCGAGCCAGCACCGCCGTTCAATATGCTCATGGCTGATCAACCAAAATCAGGACCCCGTTCCAGCTCTCTCCCCATATCTCCTTGATTCCAATAGTGCGAAGGGCTATATCTAACTCCCTCTTGAATACATCAGTACTCTCTAGAACACATCACACACAAGTACAATAGGTTAGTCAGTGCAAAGAGAAAAATAACCAGAGTGCAGAATGTAATGCCACAATCTTAGAATGTTGCAGCTTTCGTGAAAGTGCAGCTTAAAAAATAGATTGGGGCTACGCACTTAGCTTAAGAGAGATCCGTTCAATAGTCTGACGCAAGGAGTTGTAATTAAGGCTGAAACACATTACTCGGAGACAGTAAACAAGCTTAGTCGTGAATGGTGATGTCAGTGAGCTGGTGATTTTGGTGAGCTGGTGAATAAGGCACGGGGCCGGTGTGGGCAGGAACTGCAGACTGCGGTTTAAACCGAGGATAGACACACAAAAAACTGGAGTAACTCAGCGGGTCAGGCAGCATCTCTGGAGAAAAGGAATAGGTGACGTTTCGGTTTCAGCAAAAAGGGCAAAGTGTCCCTAGTGCGTGTAGGTTTGTGCTGGTGCGCTGGGATCGCTGGTCGGCGTGGCCTGGGGGGCAGGTTTCCGCGCAGTATCTCTACAGTCTAAACTAGAGCAATGCACTAAGAGCCATGTACAGGAACATCCCCCCCCCCCCCCCCCCCGGGATATTTAGTCCCAGATGTGGCAAGCTTTATTGGAACGAACCAGAAGATGGTAAATACCAGATATAATGTTGTCATGAAATGTTGTTTTCAAGAGAGAGTTAAGACTTGGAGTTAGAGTTAGTCTTAGGGCTAACGGAATCAAGGGATATGGGGTAGACAAACTGCTGGAGAAACTCAGCGGGTGCGGCAGCATCTACAGAGCGAAGGAAATAGGCGATGTTTCGGGTCGAGACCCTAAAATGCAGGAACGGGGTACTGATTTTGGATGATCAGCCATGATCATATTGAATGGCGGTGCTGGCTCGAAGGGCCGAATGGCCTACTCCTGCACCCATTTTCTATGTTTCTGTGAAGGCACATTGTTGGGGGGGAGGAGGTTTGCCCTATATTGCCTGTACTAAACATCTAATACTATGCATACGATATCTAATGCCACCGATTTCAGCGCAATCAAACTCCGGGGGGAACGTCCCATCTGTGTAGATTATCACCGCGTGAATTCAGGTCTTATCCCAGAAAGTAATTCTCTAAACCTAAGGATTTCACTGCACCCTTCTCTCTGCGAAAACTGATCTGCAAGTGAAAATGAGCAAGGGATTTGATATGGGACGTGGCTTGGAGTGAGTTTGTAACCAATTACATGGCACTGGGGCACCCTGCTGTTACAGAAATTAACTTGGTCCAGTTGTAATCCCTGAGCATTCATCTTTTCGCTTGTTAAATTCTTTCAACCCCATTCCGAGTCTGATGCAAGAAACCTTAATCTTCTTTTAAAATTACTTGGCATAAACGTTAATGCAGGGAACATCATAAAAGCTGGAATAAATCAGTGGATAAATGGCACGGTGTGTTTGAAGAAGTAGCAGTCAGATATGTTTAAACAAAGAACTGCAGATAGACACAAAATGCAGGAATAAACTGCAGATGCTGGTCTACACTGAAGATAGACACAAAATGCAGGAGTAACTCAGCGGGACAGGTGGCATCTCTGGATAGACAAAATGGGCGATATTTGGGGTCGAGACCCTTCTTCAGACTGACCCGAAACGTCACCCATTCCTCCCGTCCAGAGATGCTGCCTCACCCGCTGAGTTACTCCTGCATTTTGTGCCTATCTTCAGTGTGGACCAGCATCTGCAGTTCCTTCCTACAAAGAACTGCAGACGCTGGTTTATACCAAAGATAGACACAAAGTGATGGAGTAACTCAGCGGGTCAGGCAGCATCGCTGTAGATAAAAGGGTGGGTGACGTTTCGAGTCTGAAGAAGGGTCCCGACCTGAAACGTCACCCATCCTTTCACTCTAGAGATGCTGCCTGACCAGCTGAGTTACTCCAGCACCTTGGTGTCTATGAGTCAGATATCCTTTGCAGGCTGTTCAGTAAATTTTCCTTTTCCATTAGAGGTCCATATATTCATTCACACGTCTCATTTGGTCCCCCTCCCCATCTGACTGTATGCGTCGGTCACAAGGCATGTCCAGTGCACGTCATCCGTGATGCTAATGCCCAGGACTAGGAAGCTCTCTAACTCTCCACCCCCGACCCACCAGTAAAAAAGGTGCATGGCCTCTCGACTTCCTCACTCTGAGGTGAAAGATTCATTCCTAGGACGTAGGAGCAGAACTAGGCCATTCGGCCCTTCGAGCCTGCACCGCCATTCAATATGATCGTGGCTGATCATCCAACTCAGTATCCCGTACCTGCCTTCTCTCCATACCCCCTGATCCCTCTAGCCACAAGGGCCACATCTAACTCCCTCTTAAATATAGCCAATGAACCGTCCTCAACTACCTTCTGTGGCAGGGAATTCCACAGATTCACCACTCTCTGTGTGAAAAATGTTCTTCTCATCTCGGTCCTAAAAGTCACCCTTACTAATCAAGAACCTGCTTTGTAAAATGCCCATCGACTTGGCCTCCACAGCCATCTGTGGCAATGAATTCCACAGATTCACCACCCTCTGCCCAAAGAAATTCCTCCCCTCCTTTCTTTCTTTCTCTTTTAAAATCTTTTTATTTATTCTTTTCAAAGACAAAAGCAAAACAACAAAAATATAATGATAATGATAAACATAACACTGATATTGATACATCGGGATCAGGATTACATTAATGGTGCACAAAAATGCTGGAGAAACTCAGCGGGCAAGGCAGCATCTGTGGAGCGAAGGAGATAGGCAACGTTTCGGGCCGAAACCCTTGAGGAAATAGGCAACGTTTCAGGCCGAAACCCTTGGGTTTCGGCCCGAAACGTTGCCTATTTCCTTCGCTCCACAGATGCTGCCGCACCCGCTGAGTTTCTCCAGCATTTTTGTGTACCTTCAATTTTCCAGCATCTGCAGTTCCTTCTTAAACACAGGATTACATTAATAACAGGTATAACCTAAATATGAGTCCAGTGTCAAAATACACACTGAATGTAGACCTCCCGCGGTCTCCATGTAAATATAGTTACGTGTTCAAAAGAGAACTTGTATATATAAAAACAAAAAGATAAAAAAGAAAAAAAAAAGAGAAAAAAAAGAGAAAAACTAAACCCCTAAACTAGAAAAAAAAAAGCAAAAACAGAATCTGGGCTGCAAAGAGTTTCAACAATTTAAGTCCCTGTTTGCCGTCAAGTCCGTTCCACTGTATCTCTCCTTTCTAAAGCTGCGTCCACAGCTTCACCACCCAGTTCCTTGGTCTAGTTGACGTTGAGCGAGGGTGGGTTGAGGCACCACACAAAGCAGGCATTGTTTGTAGACTGATCACCAGCGACGGCTCATTCGAGCACAGTACAGACAGTTTTGGAGCTGTGCTTTGTCACGCAGTCACATACACGTAACATTAACGTGCTATTCAAGAAAGAATCAAGCGCGCATAACACGGAACGCTCACCGTTTTTTCACCATGGGTCGTGTCATCCCCGTTTCTCAACTATTGACTTGCTAACATTATTTGTTACTTTCAGTTTGGTTTAGTTTAGAGAATGCAGCATTAACAGCCCTCAGGCCCAGCGTGTCCGCGCCGGCCTGCCATCACCCGTTCACACTCGCTCCGTCCGACACATCGTTCACAGAAGCCAGTTAACCTACAAACCAATACCCACGGTGCTCTGTGTAGGAAGGAACTGTCGATCTGTGGAATTCTCTGCCACAGAAGGTAGTTGAGGCCAGTTTGTTGGCCATATTTAAGAGGGAGTTGGATGTGGCCCTTGTGGCTGAAGGGATCAGGGGGTATGGAGAGAAGGCAGGTACAGGATACTGAGTTGGATGATCAGCCATGATCATGTTGAATGGCGGTGCAGGCTCGAAGGGCCGAATGGCCTCCTCCTGCACCTATTTTCTATGTTTCTATGTTTCTATGCTGGTTTAAACTGAAGATAAACACAAAATGCTGGAGTAACACAGGCAGCATCTCTGGAGGGAAGTTTCAAGTCTTCAAGAGAGTTTATTGTCACATGGCCCAGATAGGGCAATGACATTCTTACTTTGCTTCAGCACAACAGAATATAGTCGGCATAAATACAGATCAGTGTGTCCATATACCATTGAATATATATATATATATACACACATAAATAAATAAACAGATTAAATGCATTGGGCTATTAATGTTCAGAGTTTTGTTTTGAGTTGAGTTTAATAGCCTGATGGCTGTGGGGAAGCAGCTATTCCTGAACCTGGATGTTGCAGATTTCAGGCTCCTGTACCTCCTACCTGAAGGTAGCAGGGAGATGAGTGTGTGGCCAGGGTGGTGTGGGTCCTTGATGATGCTGCCAGCCTTTTAGAGGCAGCGACTGCGATAGATCCCCTCGATGGTGGGGAGGGAGGTGAGAGCCGATGATGGACTGGGTGGTGTTTGCAACGTTTTGGTTGTATTGGGTGACGCTTTCGGGTCGTGACCCTTCCTCCGACCTGTTGTCAGACTCGCGGTGTCATGCTTGACCCGTCGATGAAGTGCTATTTTTGATGAAGCGATTCTTTGTTGACAGAGCTAAGAGACGCGTTCAAAGAGTTCGACAAGGACAAGGATGGCTTAATTGGCTGCAAAGATCTGGGCAACTGTATGCGGACCATGGGCTACATGCCGACCGAGATGGAGCTGATCGAACTCTCTCAGCAGATTAACATGAACTGTAAGTTCACATTCAATGGCGACTTTTTTTAATTTTATTTTTCTAATTAATTTTATTAGAAGCAATTGTACAGGGATAAGGCAATCGACATAACAATTATACAACTATTGCTCATTCATTTTTAACATTGAAACCTAAATCAAAAAAAGGGGGGGAAAAGGAAAAAAAGGGAGAAAAAAGAAGAGAATGAAGAAAGAAAAATAAAAGAAAGCAAGAAAAAGACCCCTAAGCTGCGAAAGAAGTGCAAGAGGAAAGAAAAGAAATAAGAAAAGAAAAGATGGAGATATACCTTCGCCCCCCCCCCCCCCCCCTCACCCATCCCTGGCATCGGGTTTAAATTTGTGTTTAACCATTCTATTGTTGCAGAAATTCAGTGAAAGGCAACCATTTTTTGAGAAATTGACATGCTTTTTCAGCCAAGACAAGCCTAACGTTTTGTAAATGTAGTGTCTCGGACATATCAGTGATCCTGCTGCACCCGCTGAGTTTCTCCAGCCTTGTGTGTACCCTCAGTAATCCACATCTTCATTATGGGAACTGTTGTCTTTTTCAATGGCGACTTAATCACAGAATATAGAACACTGCAGCGCGGGAACAAGCCATTCAGCCCACCGTGCCTGTTTCACACACGATGCTAAAATTAAACTCATCTCCTCTACCCGCCCCATATCCTTCACTTCCCTACTTATCCATGTGTCTATCTTAAAGTCTATTAAATGCCGCTATCATATCCGCTTCCACCACGGTTGTGTGTTCCACTCACCTTCCACTCTCTATCGTAAAACAAATACCCTGCTCACCTCCTTTAAACTTTCCACTTTCTGACCTTAAAGCCACGCCCTCGGCTCTTTGGCATTTCCACGCTGGGAAAAAGATTCTGTCCCGATCTTCTTCGGTGATTCTACGCTATCTAAAATAATCATTTATTATTAATGTTTAATGTTTTATGTGTTATTCCTAACTGTCATGTTGTCACTTGCGGGTGGAGCACCGAGACAAATTCGTTGTATGTGAACACTTGGCCAATAAACTTATTCATCCATTCATCTATGCCTCTCAGAATTTTATGAACCACTATCAGATCTCCCCTTCAGCCATCTACATTCCAGAGAAAACAATCCAGGTTTGGTCAATCTGTCCTTGTCGCTAATAGTACCTAATCCAGGTGGCCTCTTGGCAAATCTCTTCTGCACCCTCTCCACATCCTTCCTGTATTGGGGCAACCAGCCTCCGATGTGTTACACTGAATGTAACGATGTGAAGCACTGCGCTGCGGGCAAGGTGATCTCCTTTCTACACCACCGAGCTATGTGGTGCGTGCTCTGTTTGGCCCCACATGCAAGGTCTGGCAAAATGCACGCATTTCCTGCACGGTGATGGAGCAGCGCCTGCAGGATGACAGATGCATGGTTGCATGCGCGATCCCTGCAGTGCAGTTGGGAGCTGCTACCCCTGAGTGCAATGGCAGGTGCTAACCTCAGCTGAGGGTTCCATGTTGGAAACATCCTCTCCACATCCTCTCTATCTATGCCTTTCATTATTCTGTAAGTTTCAATGAGGTTCCCCCCCCTCAACCTTCTAAGCTCCAGCGAGTACAGGCCCAGTGCTGTCAAACGCTCATCACATGCTGACCCACTCATTCCTGGGATCATTCTTGTAAACCACCTCTGGACCCTCTCTAGAGCCAGCAAGCACATCCTTCCTCAGATATGGTGCCCAGAATTGCTCACAATATTTCAAATGCGGCCTGACCAGTGCCTTATAGAGCCTTAACCATTACATCCCTGTTTTTGTACATAAGAGCTCTTGCAATAAATCCCAGCATTGAGTTTGCTTTTACTACTGATACTCCTTCTCTTAAACCTTATCCCTCTGGTCATGGAAGAGCTGACTGAGGTCTACCATCTCGATGTCCCTCGTTACGTTGTGCTTTCAATAGAGCACAATGTGAGGAGTTGCCACCTTCTCCCACTTCTCACTTCATTCGTGAAGCAAAGGCACCTTTCCCTCACAGATTTATGATCCAATTCATTATTTTCCTGTTCATCTACTCATTTAAAATAAGATCAGCATGCTGATCATGCTGATCAGCATCAGTTGTTCAACATAACTGCGGGGCTGGAGATCTTGTGGGAGAGTAAAATAATTCCATTAGATAAAGTAAAACGGGCAAAATGTTAACCCAAGCACATCAAACCAAACCTGCCGACTCGTGAAGAGTCACGGCGCGCTGGAGTCACTCAGCGGGTCAGGCAACATCTCTGGAGAGAAGGAATGGGAGAAAAGGAATAGGTGACATTTCGGGTCGAGACCCTTCTTCAGACTGAGAGTCAGGGGAGAGGGAAATGAGAGACATAGACGGTGATATAGAGAGATATAGAACAAATTTGCTCACTGTATTCCGAATGCTCTGAGTGCTTTCTCGAGCCTCAGCATTTGGGACCCAGTTCATTTTTCTCAGAATGAATGTATTTGGAGTAAGATTGTTTTGTGACCTGACCAGATACTCTTGTATCTTTGTGTTTTATTTACACAGTGGGCGGCCATGTTGATTTTGATGACTTTTTGGAACTGATGGGACCCAAGCTCTTGGCAGAAACCGCTGACATGATCGGTGTGAAAGAGCTGCGGGATGCTTTCAAGGAGGTGACCATTTCAACAATTTGTTAAAAATAAGTGTAAATAAAAAAACACAAGGTGCTGGAGTAACAAGTTCACAAGTTATAGGAGTAGAATTAGGCCATTTGGCCCATCCAGTCCACTCCGCCATTCAATCCTGGCCGGTCTCTGCCTTCGAATCCCATTTTCCTACCTTCTCCCCATAGCCCTTGATACCCGTTCTAATCAAGAATTTGTCGGTATGTCAGGCTTCATAGCGAGAGGATTTCAGTATAGGAGCAAGGAGGTCTTACTGCAGTTGTACAGGGCCCTGCAGAGGTCCTCCTGTACAGGGCCCCAGTGAGATCACACCTGGAGTATTGTGTGCAGTTTTGGTCTCCTAATTTGAGGAAGGACATTCTTACTATTGAGGGAGTGAAGCGTAGGTCCACCAGGTTAATTCCCAGGATGGCGGGACTGACATATGATGAAAGAATGGGTCGATTGGGCTTGTATTCACTGGGATTTAGAAGGATGAGAGGGGATCCTATAGAAACATATAAAATTCTTAAGGGATTGGACAGGCTAGATGCAGAAAAAATGTTCCCGATGTTGGGGGGAGTCCAGAACCAGGGTCACAGTTTCAGAATAAGGGGTAGGCCATTTAGGACTGAGATGAGGAAAAACTTTGTCAGCCAGAGAATTGCGAATCTGTGGAATTCTCTGCCACAGAAGGCAGCGGAGGCCAATTCACTGGATGTTTTCAATAGCTCTAAGGGCTAACGGCATCAAGGGATTTGGGGAAAGAGCAGGAACGGGGTACTAATTTTGGATGATCAGCAATGATCATATAGATTGGCGGTGCTGGCTCGATGGGCCGAATGGCCTATTTTCCTGCACCTATTTCCTATGTTTCTATGTCTATCTCTGCCTTAAAAATATACAAGACTCAGCAGGTCAGGCAGCAACTCTGGGGAACATGGATAGAGGCCACATTTTGGGTCAGGTCCCTTCTTCAGGCTTTGCTGTGAAGATGGGACCCAACCCGAAACGTCGCCCACTCCTTTACTCCAGAGACCAGCGTCTGTAGTTCCTTGTTGTTCTGGACTCAAATCTCGGGAGGTCAATTTGAACTCGAGATCTCGTTCCATCAGCTGAGCCAAAGCATGAAGGGCCTGTCCCACCAGCACGCGACTGCATGCGGCGAGCGCGACCAAACGTGGTGGCTTGAGGCGTACGGCCTCGCGGGGCCGGTGACGTCATCGCGCAACGCCACACGCTAGGCGTACGCCATCAAGACGCTGCGTACGACGCCGAGACACTGCATACGGCCTCAATGCGCGGGATTTTTGAACAGTGTCAGTTTTTCGGAGCCCCGTGTGATGTCGGGACCAGCCCCGCACAACTCCATACGGCGGCTCCGGCGAATGAAGTGGGACCGGCCCCGCGAGGCCGCACGGCTCAAGCGACCGCGTTAGGTCGAGCTCGCCGCATGCAGTCGCATGCTGGTGGGACAGGCCCTTTAGGAGAAAATTCATGCATGGCGTGAGAAGTTGATGTACTGGCACTTGGACTGCAGTGAGGGTGACGTGCCCAATGATGGAGGTGTTGGGGCAAATAGTACAGGGGCATTCAAAGGAAAGTTGTGCAGATCCATCACCGATTTTCCGGCACCCTTGGTTCCAGAGCTGTTCTGGATTATCCATTTTGCCGGGCTAACAGGTGTCACGGCCTCCGCGAGGAGTCCAATGGTTCCGTGACGGCTTGCCAAATCTTCCCAGGGACTGAGATACTGGCCCCAAAGACGGCCGCGGAATTCGGCTATGGGAACGGATCTGCCGGCTCCGGCTGGGCCGAAGTTCCAGAGCCCTGGCCACAGCGGGCAAATTCGATCCGCCGATCGGCCACGGATGTCCCGATGAGGTCGAGATCGGCCTCCTCACCCGGCCTAGGCCTCACATTTTCATGGGGACTTCCGAGGGGGATTTCAAGCGCACTCTTGTAATTTTGTCCGGATTTAAGGAGGTGCCGGACCACCAGTTGCCGGAAAGTCGGTGGTGGACCGTTACAAACACGTGGGGGGTGCGGTGTGGGGGATGGATGCTAATCATGTGGCAGAACAGATCGAAGGCTTGCACGATCGACAAACCCAACCAGAGCTGGTTGGGCCGACCGGCAGACTCTCTGCCTCGTGTTTTGTTTAACTCTGCTGCAAACTGAGACGGGGTCTGCTTTTTACGCGCAGTTCGACACAAATGGAGACGGTGAGATCAGCACCACAGAACTTCGCGAAGCCATGAAGAAATTACTCGGCCAACAGATTGGACACCGGGATATCGAAGAAATACTGAAAGACGTGGATTTGAACGGGGACGGGCGCGTTGACTTTGAAGGTAAGAAACCGGCCTGAACGGCCCAGTGGGACCTCTTCCTCACCAGCCCAATGTTTGTCCCACAGAGTCTGCGCTGACCAGCGATCCCCCGTACACTAGCACCTTCCTGAACATCAGGGTCCATTTACAATTTTTACCAAAGCCAACTATCCTACAAACAAATGCGGGAGGAAACCAGAGCTCCCAGAGCAAACCCACACAGTCACAGGGAGAACTTACAAACGCCGCACAGACAAGCACCCGTAGTGAGGATCGAACCCGGGTCTCTGGCGCTGTGAGGCAGCAACTCGCCCATTATACAGTGGTCTGATCCTCGAATCATGTTCTTCACTTAACGCCACTAGTTTAGAGATACAGCGCGGAAACAGGCACCTTTGGACCTCGATTCCACACCGACCAGCGATCCCCGCACACTAACGTTATCCTACAACACACTAAGGACAATTTACAGTTAGACCAAGCCAATTTACCGACAAACCTGTGCATCTTTGGAGTGTGGGAGGAAACCAAAGATCTTGGAGAAAACCCACGCGATCACAGGGAGAATGTACAAACCCCGTACAGGCGTGTGGGTATTGCTAGTGTGCAGGGACCACAGGTCAGCACGGACTCGGTGGGCCGAAGGGCCTGTTTCTGCGCTGTATCTCTAAAATAAACAAAATAAACTAATCTACTCATCTCCCTCGGCAGAGTTTGTCCGCATGATGTCTCGTTGACCAAGAGGATGTCACCTTCGGGACAAAAGGTGGCAAATAGCCACCAGACGACGCAGGCCGCCGCTGTGTCTTCACTCTGTTCTTGAAACTATTAAACAGCCTTGCCGCCTCCAGAACAAAACCATTTTCGTTCCAAGCTTCTGAAGAAGTGTCCCACATGTCGGGGCATTGTGTGACGAACTGAAATCAACTCTTTCTACTCCTCCGCTGCTTGGATTCAACATTAAGCACCATCCCAGGACCATATACTAGCGATCACCATCGAGGAGTGTACATATTGACGTGGTGGTGAGATTATTCGTTAAGTGTGCAATGCTCCAAATAAAATCAGAAACATAACTGACGGGTGAAATATTAAGTTGCAACAAGCTGTTTCCCAGTTTGTCGGTCCTCTTTGAGGCTTTGCGGGCTTTAGCCTTTAGCCGAGCGGAATATCAGAGGCAGGAATTATTTTGTGTCTGAATTAATCACAGTGACGCCCTTGGGTTCAGTTTGTCTCCGTGCGCTGTTAATGCAACGTTCAGACAGACCAGCTGAGAGTTGCATTGAAGTACTAGAGACGGGAAATGGATGGATTCTCGCTTTAACCAAAGTCCTGACGTAGCTTCAGGGAGGAAAGGAGCCCCCCTCCCCGGCTGTTGTTCCATGTGTGGCGATGAGTTGAGATGTGAAGTCCCACGATATCCTGCTGATAAATGCAATGGGAAGGCTCCACAACCTTCCCGCTTACTGCGCGCACTGGAGATCACGCAGGGATTAACCAGCATCTTGGCCAAGGTTTGGGTTGGGGTGAACTCTCCCATCCATGTTCATTGACAATGTGAACATCGCAGCCTCACGTCCCAGACAGAACAGTGACAATCTTACTTACAGCAGGATGCTATGTAAACATAGTAGCGCATTGGAAACCGATTCATCGTGAATTTCAGAAGGCAATTTGAAGAAGTGAACTTGTGAAGGGTGCGCAGCGAAAGGAGAGGTGTGTGACAACTAAGAGTTGGCTAGTTCATTCACTGCGGGCCAACACGACGCAAGCCTCAAGGCCTCCTGTGCTCTGTGAGTCCTCTCTGCTTCAAGGTCAGGGATGTTAACAGCAGAATTCTTCCTCCTTTTCATGCACCGACCTGCCTTAGCTTGCTGCACACTCAAGGGTGGTGAAGCTGGATGGAAACGCTCAAGAATATCCCATCAACTTCCTCACAGCCTGGTTGCTCTCGCTCTCCTGTTGCCACGGGCACATGAAGGAGGGAGATTCACTCTGGGGGGGTTGGAGCTGGTGCACAAACCTCAACCGTGCCGCTTTGCATGCACCCCTTCTCCCCCGAACACCAAGAGAGAACTTTCCTACAACTCACTCCGGTTATCTCCCTCGCAAACGGACAGCGAATGACTCGAGATCAGGGGGTTAAAGTGTTGTCTACCATGACAAACCTTTGAGTGATGTTCGAAAGGAATGATGGAAGAGGCAGTTCATTGTTCTGCAATCATATTATGCTTGTAATCGCAACCTAAGTGTTACAACTGCTCCGTCAGCGAGGAGTGGGGATTCTGCCTTGTGTAAAGTATGGGAAGGAACTGCAGCTGCTGGCCAACTGAAGATAGACACAAAATGCTGGAGTAACTCAGCGGGATAGAACAGAGACGAGGAAACACTTTTTCTCACAGAGAGTTGTGAGTCTGTGGAATTCTCTGCCTCAGAGGGCGGTGGAGGCCGGTTCTCTGGATACTTTCAAAAGAGAGCTAGATAGGGCTCTTAAAAATAGCAGAGTCAGGGGAGAAGGCAGGAACGGGGTACTGATTGGGGATGATCAGCCACGATCACATTGAATGGCGGTGCTGGCTCGAAGGGCCGAATGGCCTACTCCTGCACCTATTGTCTATTGTCCATAGATAGGCAGCATATCCGGAGAGAAGGAATGGGTGATGTTTCGGGTCGAGATTCAACCCAAAACATCAGCCGTTCCTTCTCTCCAATGATGCTACCTGTCCCGCTGAGCTGCCCCAGCATTTTGTGTCACTTGTGCAAGGCTGTCTTCTGGACAGAGGAGGTGAGTTCTACAATTTGAGTATAATGTGCGAGCGACACCATAGTGCACATATAGCACACGAAACAAACTGAGACTTTTGTAGCCTTCAGAATTCCAGGCGGGTTTAGTTTTAATTTTTGGAGATACAGCGCAGAAACAGGCTCGTCAGCCACCAGGTCCGCGTCCTACACACACTAGGGACAATTTACAATTTTACCAAGCAAATTAACCTACAGACCTGTACGTCTTTGGAGCGTGGGAGGAAACCGGAGATCCCGGAGAAAACCCACGCAGGTCACGGGGAGAACGTATAAACTCCATACAAACAGCACCCATAGTCGGGATCGAACCTGGGTCTCTGGTGCTGTCAGGCAGCAACTCTACCGCTGGACCCCTGCCTTGGTCTTGATATTGAAAGGCCAACTTTAGCTCAACAACCCGGCAGTGATTTGCTTTTCCTCATTTCCTCTAAGGTAGGGAGTGTAAGATGATCCAGGTCAAAATATTTCAAAATAGACATAATAGAGCATTTTCTGAAAGTATTTGGAAGAATTCTGGTGCTAACGTTCCATTGACAAAGGTGACGCCATCGTGGACAGATTGCTGGAGTAGCTCAGCTGGTCGGGCAGCATCTGTGGAGATGTCTACCTTCGGTATCTCCAGAGAAGCTGCCTGAACTGCTGAGTTACACCAGATTTCAGGAAACATTTCCCCATATCTGAGGTAGATAAAATTGGATACAATTGGTTTGGGGGTGAAGGCAAAGGGATTCAGAGGCCGTGTGAAGAGGACTGAGAAGGGTTTGCGGGTTGAAACACGGAAGAGCGTGGTTAGTGCCAGAACGCACTGCCCGAGAGCGGTAGAAGCTGTGTTGCTGACAGCACCCCACAAGTGTGTCCGTGATCACTTCACATTGCTTAGACATAGAAGGCTCTGGACCACGTTCTGAACAACGGGGTTAATATGGATGGTGGCATCTGGTCAGCATGGACGAGTTGGGCTGAATGGCCTGTTCCCATGCTGCACAATTCTACGAAAGCAACTCCAAGGATAGCGGAGCCAATAGTTGAAGGGAAAGGATGTAAAGTAACAACTTACACGGAGCTTGGTTGGTGAGCAGCTAACGTGGCACGGTGGTGTGGCGGTAGAGTTGCTGCCTTCCAGCGCCAGAGACCCGGGTTCCATCCTGACTACGGGGTGCTGTCTGTACGGAGGTTGCACGTTCTCCCCGTGACCAGGTGGGCTTTCTCTGGGTGCACTGGTTTCCACCCACGTCCCAAATACGTACAGGTTTGTAGGTTAATTGGCTTCTGTAAAGTTGTCAATGTCCCTGGTCTGTGTGGGATGGTGCTAGCATGCAGGGATCACTAGCCAGCATGGACTCGGTGGGCCGAAGGGCCTGTTTGCGCGCTGTATCTCTAAAAGCAGCTCTTGTGATGGTGTTACTGGATGGCCGCACGGTAATTATGTGCTCAACCTCATCCCACTTCACTCTATGACCACGGAAATCACACTTCAACCTATTTCTAAAGACTAGCAAGTATTCACTTTGGATAATTATACTCTGTTGGGATCAGATTGCAGGATAATTAGATTGATAATTAATCTGCCTAAAATAGTTTATTTATAAATCTCTGCTCCTGAAGTTGTTTCTGTGTGTTCCCATAGTTTGTCCTCATTTCAGGGAAGAGATATTTTATCTTTTCTTAGTTCAGTTCAGTTTAGTTTAGAGATACAGCGCAGTAACAGGCCCTTCGGCCTACCGAGTCCGCAAAGCCCAGCGATCCCCGCACATTAACACTATCCTACACACTCAAACACACTCACACACACACACACACACACACACACACACACACACACACACACACACACACACACACACACACACACACACACACACACACACACACACACACACACACACACACACACACACACACACACACAAGGGACAATTTACAATTATACCAAGCCAATTAACCTACAAACCTGTACATCTTTGGAGTGTGGGAGGAAACCGAAGATCTCGGAGAAAACCCACGCGGTCACGGGGAGAGTGTACGAACGGCGCACAGACAAGCGCCCGTAGTGAGGATCGAACCTGGGTCTCTGGCGCTGTGAGGCAGCAACTCTACCGCTTTGCCACCGTGCCACAGTTGGGCAGTCGTAGTGAACAATGGACCCCTGTTCTTGTTTGCAAACATGTTTTTTATTTAATTGCTCTTACAACTAGAACTAATATTGTAATTACACTAATCAATAACTTTCCAAGCAGTGGTCGGGGAATTACAGACCAGATGGGTTATTAGTAATGAAATAGAACCAGCCAATTTGCTCCCAGTCTGGTGCTCTTTGACAGAGTCAGAGGGGAGATTGAAACAGGTATATTTTGCCCTCCATTCACCCCGCCCTCCCCCCCCCCCCACTTCAACTTCAATAGAAACATGGTTGGGAACATTTAGATTCGTTTTGTGATGCAGCGCAGAAACAGGCCCTTCAGCCCACCGAGTCCTCGCCAACCGGCGAACCCCGCACACTAGAGACAATTTTATCAAGTTAATTATCCTACAAACCTGCACGTCTTTGGAGTGTGGGGGGAAACCGGGGCACCCGGGGAAAACCCACGCAGGTCACGGGCAGAACGTGCAAGCTCCGTACAGACAGCCCCCGCGGTCATGATGGAACCCGGATCTCTGGTGCTGTGAGGCAGCAACTCTAGCCCTGCGCCACCGTGCTGCCCAGAGCTTGTACTTAACTAAGATTGTGCTAATATATTAATAATACTTTTACTGAACGGCATGCAAAAAAATGAACGTCACTGCCCCACGGTACATGTGACAAAGTACCATTGAACCGTTGAGTAACGGGACATCACATACAGCGGTTAATTACTGAACAATTCAAACAACTTTAAGCTTTATAAACTATACTTGCTTGAGGATGATTAATGGAGTGGCAGATTACTTTTTCTGTCCATTTCTTTCTGGTTGAACATTTTGGGTGCTGCTGAATGTGCCGTTGCTTAATACGTTCTTCCTTGTTGTGGTGCTGCAATGAACGTGTTACGTGGGAGCCTTTCACCCAGCGATAATGAAGGAGTAATCAAGGGATATGGGGAGAAGGCAGGCACGGGTTATTGGTAGGGGACAATCAGCCATGATCACAATGAATGCCAGTGCTGGCTCGAAGGGCCGAATGGCCTCCTCCTGCACCTAGTTTCTATGTTTCGATGTTTCTATGAATGCCGATATTAAAGAATGGTGATCACATTCAAAAATCCTTGAGCAATTTGGAGGCAGGGCCATTCCCACCCACTTTGGTACTTTACAAGAATGATCCCAGGAATAGTTGGTTAACCTATGATGAGCGTTTGTCGGCACTGGGCCTGTACTCACTGGAGTTTAGAAGAATGAGGGGGGGGGGACCTCATTGAAACTTACAGAACAGTGAAAGTCTTGGATAGAGTGGATGTGGAGAGGAGGTTTCCACTAGTGGGAGAGTCTGGGACTAGCAGTCACTGATTCTATGGACGTCATTCACTGCACGCAGTATATAGATTAATTCTGAGCCCCATTCTCGTTTCTTAATCATTCAGCCCGGCTTCAATGAGTCACCAGAGATCAGTCATTTTCTTCAGATTTCATTTCAAAACTTAAGAAGGAAGTTCACACACACATGGAAATGAGGGAATGAAGCATGAACAGAGGCCCTTCAGCCCTCCTCACCCAGGCAAGACCATCAAGCACTCATTTAGTTTAGTTTTGACATACAGTGTGGAAAGAGGCCCTTCGGCCCACCGAGCCTGCTAAGACTATCCCACACACAATGTACGATTATACCAAGCCAATTAACCCACAAACCTGCACGTCTTTGGAGTGTGGGAGGAAACTCCCAGAGAAAATCCACGCAGGTCATGGGGAGAACGTACAGTGGGTAGATGGCAGGGCTGGACAGCAGGGAGAGAGCAGTCAGCCAGTGGTTGAGAAGGGTTTA
Organism: Okamejei kenojei; assembly: GCA_035221665.1. NCBI lineage: Eukaryota > Metazoa > Chordata > Chondrichthyes > Rajiformes > Rajidae > Okamejei > Okamejei kenojei. The sequence continues at coordinate 33,251,078 of CM069155.1, forward strand.
CGGGTTGAACACACACAAGGGGGTAGTCTAGTTTAGAGATGCTGCACGGAAACAGGCCCTTCGGCCCACCGAGTCCGTGCCGACCAGCGATCCCCGCACACTAACGCCATCCTACACACACCAGGAGCAATTTACACGTACACCAACCCAATTAACCGACAAACCTGTGCGTCTTTGGAGTGCGGGAGGAAACCGAAGATCTCGGAGAAAACCCGCGCGGGTCACGGGGAGAAGGTACAAACTCCGTACAGACAGCACGCACTGTAGTCGGGATTGATCCCGGGTCTCTGGCGCTGTGAGGCAGCCACTCTACCACCGTGCCGTCCCACGCTTGCTATCCTGGTGCTTGCCTTGCTCAAACCCAGCTGCGTCCCAGCGCCAGAGACCCGGGTTCAATCCTGACCTCGGGTGCTGTCAGTGTGGAGTTTGCTCGTTCTCCCTACGACCACGTGCGTTTCCTCCAGGTGCTCCACTTTCCCCGCACATCCCACGGACGTGCATCCTTGTAGGTTAAATGTCTGAAGAAGGGGGTCCCGACCCGAAACGTCACCCATCCTTTTTCTCCAGAGATGCTGCCTGACCTGCTGAGTTACTCCAGTGTCTATCTTAGTACTTGTGTCTATCTTCGTTATATGCCAGCATCTGCAGTTCTTGTCTACACAGCTTTGTAGGTTAATTGGCCTCTGTAAATTCCCCCTAGTGTGCCGGGAGTGGGTGCGTAAGTGGGATAACGTTGAACTAGTGTGAACGGGTGGTGGGCATAGATTCAGTAGAGCCAAAGGGCCTATTTCTGTGCTGTACATCTAAAGCGAGGGTTCCCAACCTGCGGTAAGTTTGTTGATTCTGGATTTGTACATATTTTTTCTCATTGACTGACTGTGTTTGGTTCTGGTATCTGTTCATCATTAGTTATTCATAAATAAGTGAAATAATACTGTTATGTGCTATTAAAGTTGCCAGGGAAAAAGGTTGGGAGCCCCTGCTGTAAACTAAACTAAACAAAAGAAAGCTGCAGAAACAAAAAGCTGGTGTATCTCTGCCGGTCGGACGGCATCTCAGGAGAGAAGGAATACGAGATGCTGTCTGTCCCTCTGAGTTATTCCAGCACTTTGTGTCAAGTCAAGTCAAGTCACTTTTATTTCTTTAGCACATTTAAAACACAACTCTCGTTGCCAAAGTGCTTTACATTGGTGGAGGTACTGACGTTATACAACAGTGGTTCATAGATTAAATATAAACATCACTGCATACATATTGCCCTCGCCCAGAGGACGTCAAGAATGGCTTGGGAGTAAAGACTTAAAGGAGTCGATGGAGGGGGCAGTTCTGATGGGAAGAGGGATGCTGTCACACAGTCTAGGAGCCTCTCACAGTCTAGATAGTTGTGTCTATCTTCAGTTTAAACCAGCATCTGCTGTTCCTTCCCACACATAAAGAAAGCTGTACCCGTTCTGTGGCTATGAAAGCAGATAGACGCTCCCCATCGATCTCTCCAGCCCAGACCCCATCGCTCTTCCCATCCACGTCAGTGTAGGTTCAGTAATAGTACCTTTTGGCTTACGAACCCCAACTCTCTTTCCCTTCCAACTCAGTTTGGGACAATGCAGATTCCAAACAAAGTTTACTCACCGGCCCATTCACATGAGACAAGACCACCTGACCAAAGACCACTTGTGTCCATGAGACTATTGATACATCTAGCAATTTATACAGTCAAATGTTACCAAGCAAAGCTTGACAGCACACAGCTTATACAACATTGGTTAAGGACAATATTTCCTGCTTTAAGGCTGCTCCCCACTCAAAGGTTGGTGTCATTTGACTGATTGCTCAGTATTTGTGCATGAAATGTTCCAACGGCAATCTTTGAATAAACAACCAGGACCTTGTCTCAGCTTCTGTTTATCTTGTCCGAGTTCAAGATCGTATTGAACGCTCTGACAGTACGCTTGGCAACGAGGAGGACAGCCATGGCGAGGAGTCATATCCCGCCCTCAGTGGCCACGTCATTGAGCACTCGTGACTACCTGACCCTTGCTGGAGTGAGTTTGCGAAGGTCACCATTAATTGTGGCAAACGGGTAGCACTCGCTATACAAGGCAAACGTAACTTTGAAAGCGGCGTCTAAACGACTTTTGGAGAGGCACGTGGATAATGTTTAATTTGTTATCATCACGTACCAAAGTACAGTGAGAAGCTTTTAGTTGCATGCTCTCCAGTCAGCAAAAAGACTATTCTTCAGGCGGAAGTTGACAGATTCTCGATTAGTACAGGTGTCAGGGGTTATGAGCATAAGGGAGGAGAATAAGTAAGTACATTTATTGGCCAAGTATTCACATACAAGAAATTTGCCTTGGTGCTCCGCCCACAAGTAACAACATGACATACAGTGACAGTTACGAATGACTCAGAAAACACTAAACATTAATAATAATAAAACATTAATGATAAAACACCATTGATCAAGCATGTGAACCAACAAAATACCAGATCAAAGGGAGGCTACAGATTTTTGGCTGTTGAGTAGAGCAACTACTCGTGGATAAAAACTGTTTTTATGTCTGGCTGCGGCAGCTTTGACAGTCCGGAGTCGCCTTCCTGAGGGAAGTGATTCAAAGAGTTTGTGGCCAGGGTGAGAGGGGTCAGAGATGATCTTGCCCGCTCGCTTCCTGGCCCTTGCAGTGTATAGTTCATCAATGGAGGGAAGGTTGCAGCCAATAACCTTCTCTGCTGATCGGACGATTCGCTGCAGCCTCCAGGTGCCGTGCTTGGTGGCTGAGCAAAACCAGACCATGATGGAGAAGGTGAGAACAGACTCTGCAATGGCCGTGTAGAATTGGACCATCATTGCCTGTGGCAGATTGTGCTTCCTCAGCTGCCGCAGGAAGTACATCCTCTGTTGTGCCTTTTTGACTGTGGAGTCGATGGTCGCCCCCCCCCCCCCCACTTAAGGTCCTTGGAGGTGATGGTTCCCAGGAACTTGAAAGACTCCACAGATGTGACTGTGGTGTTGTTGATGGTGAGTGGGGTGAGGGGAGGGGGAGATCTCCAAAAGTCTACAATCAATTCCACTGTCTTAAGAGCATTGAGCTCCAGGTTGTTGCTACGGCACCAGGACGGCAGCTGCGACACTTCCTGTCTGTAAGCAGATTCCTCCCCATCCGGGATCAGTCCATTCAGGGTTGTGTCGGCGGCAAACTTGAGAAGCTTGACAGAGGTGTCTGTGGAGGTGCAGTCGTTGGTGTAGAGAGAGTAGAGGAGAGGGGAGAGTACGCAGCCTTGCGGTGCTCCTACGCTGAGCGTTTGCGGGTCCGAGATGTGCTTTCCCAGCCTCACATGCTGCTTCCTTCACCCTTCTCAATGTTATGCAAGCCACCAGGGTTTACAGGGGTTGAGAGGGAAAGATAGATCAGCCATGAGTGAATGGCGGAGTAGACTTGATGGGCCGAATGGCCTAATTGTGCTGCTAGAACGTACGATCTGTACATGATTACAATCAAGTCATCCACAGCGTACAGATACGGGATTTAGGGATTAAGGTTGAGTGCAAGACGTGCAGGCAAAGATTGAGTTAACTGGCATCATGTTTAGCTCAGGCATCTCTTCTTCCCTTGGTTCCACCTACTGGATATGAATTTGGATTGAATGTATTTATGTATAATGTTATGTGATTTGATTGAGTGGCTTGCAAAACAAAACCTTACTCTGTGCACGTGCCAATAATAGACCTAATCCTAAAGAGAGTTGATGGTCCATTTAACAAGGTCATGGAAAAGGCATTTCAACGCAGCTTCTGTGGCCCAACCTGATCGGGAGTTGATTCACAGCGACCAGGAGAGATAATTGCGCTCATTCTGAAAGATCTATTGCGGCATTAGACTTTTAATGCATTTTTGGATCAGATTGTGAGATAAATTAGTGTCTGGGCCACATTGAGATGATCACATCAAATCCAAGGTGCTAAACGCGCTGGGACTAACGTTTAAACAGACACACAAGGTAGTGGGCACTGGAAATGCCAGAGGAATATTGGCCGACACGGAATATTAGCACAGGATAGTGCGAGTGGTGCAAAAATAGGAATCCTTCCAGTGCGGCAGTGGGACTCACCGAATCAATCTAGAGCTGCGTAAATGCTTTGATCGCAGAAAGCAAAGGTGCTTGGCTCATGTGGGCAGGGCTCAACGTGTCAAGGTGAGGACATAGAAACATAGAAAATAGGTGCAGGAGTAGGCCATTCGGCCCTTCGAGCCTGCACCGCCATTCAATATGATCATCCAACTCAGTATCCCGTACCTGCCTTCTCTCCATACATCCCTTTAGCCACAAGGGCCACATCTAACTCCCTCTTAAATATAGCCAATGAACTGGCCTCAACTGCCTTCTGTGGCAGAGAATTCCACAGATTCACCACTCTCTGTGTGAAAAACGTTTTTCTCATCTCGGTCCTAAAAGACTTCCCCCTTATCCTTAAAACGTGACCCCTTGTTCTGGACTTCCCCAACATCGGGAACAATCTTCCTGCATCTAGCCTGTCCAACCCCTTAAGAATTTTGTAAGTTTCTGTAAGATCCCCCCTCAATCTTCTAAATTCTAGCGAGTACCTTCCATCAGTGTCTCCGGAGAAGAGACACAATCATGATAGTAAAACCATGGTGGCTGGCGTAACATTGAGGAGGGTGAATAGTGGAAGGGGTGTATTTTAAACACCATTAATGCCAGAACTTTAAACTTCAGAGATACAGCGTGGAAACAGGCCGTTCGGCCCACCGTGTCCGGGCCGACCAGCGTCCATCACGTACATCAGCATGATCCTACACACTAGGGACCATTTAAAATTTACAGAAGCCAATTAACCTACACACCTGCACGTCTTTGGAGTGGAGGAGGAAACCAGAGCACCCGGAGAAAACCCACGCAGTCACAGAGAGAACGTACAAACTCCCCGAGGGTATGTACCGCCTCATTTCGTACAAGCAGGCTGGTCAGTTTAGCCTAAGTGCGGAGCAGGGATTTAGATACAGTAACAATAGAATAAATGAACCGGCGCCCCAGGGAGGGTTGAGTTAATTAAGAAGAGGCAGCATCATTTGCGTGACTAACCGAATTGAAATTACTTTTCATCGAAGATAGACACAACATGCTGGAGTGACTCAGCGGGACAGGCAGCATCTCTGGAGAAAAGGAATAGGTGATGTTTCGGGTCGAGACCCTTCTTCCGACCGGGAGTCAGGGGAGAGGGAATCTAGGGGCATTGATGCGGAGCGGAGGTTCCCACTAGCGGGAGTGTCTATTTCCACCAGTGGGAGAGTCTAGGACCAGAGGTCGCAGCCTCAGAATCAAAGGATGTTCTTTTAGGAAGAAAATGTGGAGGATATCAACATGAATTTAAGGAAAAGTGACAAAATATCAGATAAACGGTAGGTTTAAAAAAAACCAAGGATTATGTGGTCAGAGGCAGTGGATAAAAAAATCTTTAAAATAGAAAATAGCAAGTCTCAGTTAAATGTTTGCTTTGCAGACGAGAGGGGGTTAGAGAAATGTCCCGGGGCTCGGTGCTGGGGTCACCGTTTTCTTAGATAGAAATAAATGACCTGGATATTGGAATGCACAGCAAAGTCTCCAAAGTTGCCTCCTCAATTGCAGGATGAACCTAGAACACGCTGCCCTGGGGAAATCTTACCTGACGGCACACCACCCATATTCCTGTGCGCTTTCCCCCCCCCCGCTCCCTCTCACACCCAGTCTCCGGGAGTTCACTCCACATCTCTGAGCCCAGTCCAGTGTCGGGGCTCAGAGGTTCCACCAACCCATCGATCGCCCCTCACTGCCGGCTCATGGAAGCTGAGCGTCATACAGCATAGAAACAGGCCCTTCGGCCCACCCCGTCCGTGCTTTGACCATTACGTGTCTATGTCGATGAGGGCGCGGGCCGTTCTCCCGTGTGCGGGGACCCCCTCGAGAACTAAGGGGGACCACAAATGCAATGTGTTAAAAACGGTTTGTGTTAAAAGTGAATACTTTGCAACTTTCCCGGTGCCCTTTATGTAGCGACTCTTTGCATACCTTGGGCACGCAAAACAAAGAAGATCTCTATGACTTGTACCATTGATTCATCATTCATACTGATCCCATTTACCGGCTCTTGGTCTGTAGCACACCCTGTCTTGCTGTTTTCAAGCTCGTCTATATAACCTTGATTGCCGTGAGGGTCGCCGTATCCACCACCCCCACAGGCTGGGCCTTCAAAACTCCGAGCCGTCTGTGGGTGAAACTATTCCGTCTTTTACTCCATCTGAACCTCTCTCAGCGTACCTCAAATATAGAACGAAGGTAAACCTTACATTCCCTCTCTCTCTCTCTCTCTTCGTTCCTCCACACCCTAGTCGCCCTGCTAGTTTCACTGTCGTCCTGCTTAGTTTCACTCTTTATCACCTTTTCCACAGCCAACAATGGACCATTGTGGGCTCCACTTTGAACATCGTTGCTGGCTTTGATTTGTTCCTTTTGCACCTTTGTTCTTTGTGCCTTTTCATTCCTCTAGTTCCCCTCTCCCCAGACTCCCAGTCTCAGTCGCCGCAAACGCCACCTATTCCTTTTCTCCAGAGATGCTGCCCGACCCGCTGAGTCACTCCAGCATTTTGTGTCCATCTAGGGAGTGAGACCAGCTGGACAATTTCTGTACAGAGCGAGAGCCAGAATGAACCTGATGGGCCGAATATCCTCCTTCAACGCGCTGTAACCAACCTGCGATTGAATAGAGGTTGAGTGTTAGGCACAGGGGGAGCAGAGGGCTGTGTGTGCAAACAGTTGCTCTTTTAGGATATGTCGGTATTACAAATGCAGGGAGACACCAGCAGATGGTCCACCCATCTGTGTTTTCATTTGGTTGCGACAGCCTTGGGTGTAAAGCGATCATCAGTCTGCGTGACAGAACTCTAACTTTTAGCTGCCTGCCGCTAGCACTCTGGTATTGTAATTAAACTTCAAATGGCCACACTCCAGGGCACCCACAGAGGCCCAGCAGTAGAGTCGCTTACAGCACCAGAGACCCAGGTTCGATCCCGACTACAGGTGCTGTCTGTACGGAGTTTGTACCTTCTCTGTAAATTGCCCCTAGTGTGTGTGGGATAGGTTTAGTGTGCGGGGATCGCTGATCGGCGCGGACTCAGTGGGCCGAACGGCCTGTTTCCGCGCTGTACCTCTAAACTAAACCAAACCCCACTCCGAGGGACGAACGCATTTACATGCGGGGTAGCACCGTGAATCTCTTGAGCGAAACCATTGCCCCACTTTGCTCTTCCCTTTAGGCTTGGATGGATAGTGGGTGTGGAGAGGATGTCTCCACTAGCGGGAGAGTCTAGGACCAGAGGTCATAGCCTCAGAATTAAAGGACGTTCTTTTAGGAAGGAGGTGAGGAGAAATTTATTTAGTCAAAGGGCAGGGAATCTGTGGAATTCTTTGCGTCAGCAGATATTTTTAAGGCAGAGATAGATAGATTCTTGATTAGTACGGGTATCAGAGGTTATGGGGAGAAGGCAGGAGAATGGGGTTAGGAGGGGGAGATAAATCAGCCAGGATTGAATGGCAGAGTAGACTTGATGGGCCGAAGGGCCTAATTCTGCCCCGATCACTTACGATCTTATGATCCTCTCTCCCTTCCTGTTTACCACCTACACCTCGGACTTCAGGTATAACTCCGTCTCCTGCCACCTGCAGAACTGTGGGCTGCATCAGTGAGGGGAGGGAAGCTGAATACAGAGGTGTAGTCAACCACTTTGTCACGTGGTGTGGGCTGAATCAACCTGCAGCTCAACACCGACAAGACTAAGGAGTTAGTGGTGGACTTTAGGAGGAGAGGAACACCCCTGCCCCCTGTCTTCATCAATGGTGTGGATGTGCAGTTTTCCAGGGAGTACAAATACCCTGGACAGTAAACGGGACTGGTCCAGGAACGCTGAGGCCCTGTACAAGAAGGGACAGAGCCGGCCGTACTTTTTGAGAAGGCTCCGCTCCTTCAACGTCTGCAGTGAGATGCTGCAGATCTTCTGCCAATCGGTGGTAGCCAGTGCCATCTTCTTCGCTGCCGTGTGCCGGGGCAGCAGGGCGAAGGCCCCGGACGCCAATAGGATCAACAAACTCATCAGGAAGGCCGGATCCGTCCTGGGGGCGGAGTTGGATTCATGGGAGGTTGGTCTTGGAGGGGAGGATGCTCCTCAAACTGCGGAGCATCCCGGACAATACAGCTCACCCCCTCCATGACACACTGGTCAACCTGAGGAGCACCTTCAGCATCAGACTGGTCCCACCAAGATGCGGCACAGAACGCCACAGGAGATCCTTCTTCCCTGTGGCTATCAAACTGTACAACTCCTCCCATTCTGTCGTGGGGTAGACTGACCCCCCCACCCCCTCCCCTCCCCCCTTCCCCAATCTTTGCACATCCCCAGTCCTTTCCACTCATCACTTTAATTTCATGTTTCATGTATTTTGTGTTCTATGTCTGTTGGCCGATCACTTTCCCTCCTGGGATAAATGAAGTTCTATCGTATCGTATGATCGTTCACCCGTGGTGTCGCCGGGCATTGACATTTCATCTCAGCCTCCCTTTGACAGGAGCTTGGCTTTTCACCAACAGTTTTGCATTAAAGACACAAACGTTTCTGGAGCTGTAGCTGAACAGTGAGCAAACTGAAACAATCTTCAGCGGAAGACAAACACAAAAAGCTGGAGTGACCCAGCGGGACCGGCAGCATCCCTGGAGAGAAGGAACGGGTGGCGTTTCGGGTCGAGACCCTTCTTCTGAAGAACGGTCGCGACCAGAAACACCACCTAATCTTTTTTGCCAGAGATGCCGCCTGACCCGCTGAGTTACTCCAGCTTTTTGAGTCTATCTTCAGTTAAAACGCTACAGAGAGGGAAGAAAGAAAATCCATTCATTTCTCTTTGGATCGACCGACCGACCTGCGTTCAGAATCTGTCGCTGGCGTGGACAGGTAATTTAAGGTCATAAGGTCAAAAGGGATAGGGGTAGAATTAGGGCATCCGGCCTACTTAGGGATACTCTGAGGGAAGGGCAAAGGGTCGGAGAGCAAACACTGATGGAGAAACCACAAAGACCTCCTCTGTGACCTTTCCACTGTCTCCTTCTGGTATTGGGGAGACCAGAACTTCTCGGTGGAACAGACAAAATATATGGGCAGGAACTGCAGATGCTACTCCACACTAAAGTGCTGGAGTAACTCTGGGCCGGCACAACGGTAGAGTCGCTGCCTCACAGCGCTTGCAGCACCGGAGACCCGGGTTCGATCCCGACTGCGGGCGCTGCCTGTACGGAGTTTGTACGTTCTCCCCGTGAACGTGTGGATTTGCTCCGATGATCTTCGGTTTCCTCCCGCACTCCAAAGACGTACAGGTTTGTAGGTTAATTGGCTCGGAATAGGAGTAAAATTGTCCCTAGTGCGTGTGGGATAGTGTTAGTGTGCGGGGACTGCTGGTCGGTGCGGACTCATGGGCCAAAGGGTCTGTTTCCACGCTGTGTCTCTTAAAAAAAAACAGGTCAGGCAGCATCTCTGGAGAAAAGGCGACGTTTCGAGTCGAGATCCTTCTTCAGGTTGAGATTTAGGGGAGAGGGAAGATCTTCCAGGACTAAATCTCCTCAAGGTGTGCCTACTATGATGAAGTTCTCCTCCTCTCCCCAACAGGAGCTCGACAACACCCTCTTCAAAACTCTAAGCAGGTTGGAGAAAGCAGCAGGTGGACATCCCCCTCCAGTGGCCAGCCTCTGCCTTGCAGGGACAGTCCCATCTCAGTAAAAGACTCAGGGAGCGATCACACTAAACAAATGAACAGAGCCTCGAAAAGTCTTCAACTATAGAAATGTTAAGCACTGCGTATGAGCCAAACGCAGGGTTTTGGAGTAACTCAGCAGGTTCAGGCAGCTTCGGGAATGCGGAGGGAATGGACAGACGGCATTCAGGCTGGGACCCTCTCACAACTGTGTCAGAAATTGATTAGAAACATAGAAAATAGGTGCAGGAGTCGGCCCTTTGAGCCAGCACCACCATTCAATACGATCATGGCTGAACATCCCGAATCAGAACCCGTTCCTGCTTTCTTCCCATATCACTTGATTCCATTAGACCCAAGAGCTATATCCAACTCTCTCTTGAATACATCCAGTGAATTGGCCTCCACTGCCTTCTGTGGCAGAGAATTCCACAGATTCACAACTCTCTGGGTGAAAACGATTTTCCTCATTTCAGTCCTAAATGGCCTACCCCCAATTCTTAAACTGTGGCCTCTGGTTCTGGTCTCCCCCAACATCGGGAACATTTTTCCTGCGTCTAGCCTGCCCAATCCTTTAAGAATTTTATATGTTTCTATAAGATTCCCTCTCATCCTTCTAAATTCCAGTGAATTTAAGCCCAGTCTATCCACTCTTTCATCATATGTCAGTCCCGCCATCCCGGGAATTAACCTGGTGAACCTACGCTGCACTCCCTCAAGAGCAAGAATGTCCTTCCTCAAATGAGGACACCAGAGGATTGATAGATAGATACTTTGTTATCACATGTGACATGTCACAGTGAAATTCTTCAATTTGTATACCACACATATATATATATATATATATATAAACACAAAGAACAGGGCACAGACAAAGTTACAAGAATAACTTTAAAATTTCAGGTTCAATCCTGACTTTGGGTGTCCTTCCTGTAACTGTGTATGTTTCCTCTGGAGGTTCCAATTTCCTCGGGAGTTGATGGTAATATGGGGAGATTAAAATGGGGTAGGAAGGAGAAAAGCAACAGGTGAACGTTCACCTCGGGTCCCTTCTTCAGACTGAAGACGTTTAGTGATACAGCGCAGAATCTGGGCCTTCGTCCCACCGAGTCTGCGCCGACCAGCGATCCCTGCACATTAACACTATCCTACACACGCACGCACGCACGCACGCACACACACACACACACACACACACAACGCACACACACACACGCACACACGGGACAATTTACACATTCACCAAGCCAATTAACCTACAAACCTCCACGTCTTTGGAGTGTGGGAGGAAACCGAAGATCTCGGAGAAAACCCACGCAGGTCTCGGGGAGAACGTACAAACTCCATACAGACAGCGCTCGTAGTCAGGATCGAACCCGGGTCTCCGGCGCTGCAAGGCCAGTGCCAAAACGTCACCTGCGCCTACATGTGTTTGCAGAGATGCCGCTTGACCCGCTGAGTTGCTCCAGCTTTTTGTGTCCATCTCCCATTTTTCTTTATGACTCAGTAAAATATCAATCAATTCAGCACCATCTCGACCCGACTCAATATTTCTTAATCCCACCTCACTGTGACAGGCGGTTAATCCCAGCCCCTGGTGAGATAATGAGCACATCCCAAAAATCAGGCACATTTAGGGATTCATTGCAAACTCAAATTGAGTTCACTCAGCTGTAAAATCAAGCAATACAATTGCAAATGAAACCATTGCGGAGAGCAAAGAATGAAAGGAGTCCCTCAACTTCACGGCACCAACCACAATCAGTGACATTTGAGGTGATTTGTTTGATTGGATTTTCTCTGAATAGTTGACTTGACCTTCCAAAAATACTCAGCGGTAAAAAAACTGGGTTATCGATAGAAACCAGCAAGAGGATGCAGTACAAAGCTTTAACTCGGATTTACAGCTGTGGACATTCAAAGCGGCATTGATGAGGGACAGAGGCAGAGAGAGAGAGAGGCAGAGGCAGAGAGAGAGAGAGAGAGAGAGAGGCAGAGGAGAGGCAGAGGCAGAGAGAGAGAGAGAGAGCAGAGAGAGAGAGAGAGGCAGAGGCAGAGAGAGAGAGAGGCAGAGGCAGAGAGAGAGAGAGGCAGAGGCAGAGAGAGAGAGGCAGAGGCAGAGAGAGAGAGGCAGAGGCAGGAGCAGAGACAGAGAGAGAAGGCAGAGGCAGAGGCAGAGACAGAGAGAGAAAGGCAGAGGCAGAGAGACAGAGAGAGAGGCAGAGACAGAGACAGAGAGAGAGAGAGAGAGAGAGAGAGAGAGAGAGAGGCAGAGACAGAGACAAAGACATAGACATAGAGAGAGAGAGAGAGAGAGAGAGAGAGGAGAGAGAGAGAGAGAGAGAGAGAGAGAGAGAGAGAGGCAGATGCAGAGGCAGAGACAGAGGCAGAGACAGAGGCAGGGAGAGGCAGAGAGAGACAGAGGCAAAGGCAAAGAGAGAGAGAGACAGAGGTAGAGGCAGAGGGAGGCAGAGGCAGAGAGAGAGAGATAGAGGCAGAGACAGAGAGGGACAGGCAGAGACAGAGACAGAGACAGACAGAGAGGCAGAGAGAGAGAGAGAGAGAGAGAGAGAGAGAGAGAGAGAGAGAGGCAGAGGCAGAGAGAGAGAGACAGAGGCAGAGGCAGAGAGAGACAGACAGAGACAGAGACAGAGCAGAGAGAGGCAGAGGCAGAGGGAGAGAGAGAGAGAGGCAGAGGCAGAGGCAGAGAGAGGGAGAGGGAGAATCAGATAAGGCTGCAATAAGTGGTTTGTCAAGGACACCCCTTTGCAATTACAACTGGCGTGTTCTCAGATGACATTTACAGCCAGCCTTGGGATAAATGGCCACCATTTCATCGCCTGCACCCAGGCTGGAGAACAGCCTTACAAATAGACGTGGTCATTGTCGGCTGGCAATCTGTTAACCAAAGGTCAATGGACGTGAGGGAGAGGTCCAGAAACCCAGTCACATGCGGTGGTGCAGCGGTAGAGTTGCTTCCTTACAGCGCCAGAGTTCGATCCTGACCACGGGTGCTGTCTGCGTGGAGTTTGTACGTTCTCCCCGTGACCTGGGTGGGTTTTCTCCAGCTGCTCTGGTTTACTCCCACGTTCCAAAGACGTGCAGGTTTGTGGGTTAATTGGCTTCAGTAAAGTGTCCGTAGTGTGTGGGATTGGAACTAGTGTACAGGTTGATCGCTAGTCAGCAGGGTCTCAGTGGGCCGAAGGGCCTGTTTCCACGCTGTATCTCTAAACTGAAAATGGTGTTGATTTGGTGGCAATCTGTGGAATACATTTAGCATTTGCATGTGCGGGGATTTGCATGTTCCTGGTGCACTGTGAACATAGGTTAGTGAGTGATTGATAGGACGATACGGCCCTTCAGCCCATCAAGCCCATCCCACTTTCTCATTCACTCCCTGCAAAACTCAGGACAATTTTACAGAGGCCAATTAACCTACAAAGCCCACACGTCTTTGGGATACAGGAGGAAACCGGAGCACCCAGAGGAAACCCACGCGGGCACAGAGAGAACGTGCAGACTCCACACAGACAGTGCCCGAGGTCAGGATCGAACCGGGGTGGTGAGGCAGCGGCACTACCGGCCGTGCCGCCCTCGCTCCTGTTTGCAGGCACTCCTGAGATGGAAGAGTGTGTGCGTGTGCTGGTGAAACAGGGTGGAGGTCGGCCAGAGCAGGATGGTGAACGGCTGATTAGTAAAGGGCGGCAATGGTTACGGGCAGAAGGCTGGGGGATGGAGTTGAGAGATCAGCCATGAATGAGTGGCAGAGCAGACGCGATAGACTGAACGGCTCCTACATCTAATGGTGAAGTCCGGTGCTTACACAGACTACTGCTCAGGACACTACATGAAAGCCAGCCAACGACTGCTCAAATAATGGGACACACACTATGGGAGAAAGTTGAACTTTTTATTTTCCAAGTGCCCTCATCATGGTAGAGCTGCCATTTGGGTTTAAAGACTGTTCATACATCCCCTCCGTGTCCAGCCTCTCCTCCCCCTCGCATTTCCATCCAATACGTATGATGCCATTCTCTACCTGGTCCTAGTGAATGGCGATGGCAGCGCAGTGGTAGAGTTGCTGCCTCACAGCGCCAGAGTCCTGGGTTCGATCCCGACTACGGGTGCTGTCTGCACAGTTTGTACGTTCTCCCCGTGACCCGTGTGGGTTTTCTCCGGGAGCTCCAGTTTCCTCCCCACACTCCAAAGACATGCAGGCTAATTGGCTTTATATAATTGTCAATTGTCCCTGGTATGTGTCGGATGCTCTAAACTAAATATACGGGTTTGTAGGTTAATTGGCATCTTTAAATTACCCCGCGCGCGTGGGATAGAACGAGTGTAGAGAGTGTTCACTGTTTGGCACGGCACCAGTGGGCTGATGAGGCTGTTTCCACGCTGTATGTCCAAGCTAAACTAAGCCAACTGAATGTGACCTTCATGAGAAGAGTGGTAGTGAGGGGCCACACGGCGTACAGCCATTCCAAAAGGGTGCTTTCAATAACCATTTGGAAGGGGCGGTAATTCTGTTCGACCCCTTCCAGCAGGAAGTGGACAAGTGGAAGCCGCTCAGAATCCAATTCCAGCCACCATTCCCAAGAGTCTGAAGAAGGGTCTCGACCCGAAACGTCACCCATTCCTTCTCTCCAGTGATGCTGCCTGTCCCGCTGAGTCCCTCCAGCAGTTTTGTGTCTGTCTACCGCTCCCAAGAGGCCGTGTGAATGCAGCCATTGTGTGACCAGAATCACCGACCTCTCATGAAGGTGGGCAGCAACATTGGTGCAGCGGTAGACTTGCTGCCGTACACGTACAGCACCACAGGCCCAGCTTCCATCCTGACTACGGAGTTTGTACGTTCTCCCCGTAACCGCGTGCGTTTTCTCCGGGTGCTCCGGTTTCCTCGCGGAGGGAAATCTCAAACCTTCCAGTTTATTTATTTTTTTAAAGTTTAGTTTAGAGTTACAGTGGAGAAAGGGGCCCCTCGGCCACCGGTTTCCTCCCACATTTCCAAAGACGTGCAGGCTTGTAGGTTAATTTGGCTCCAGTAAATTGTTGGCCTGAGCGAAGGTGTTCAGCGAACCGATCACCCAGGCTACGTTTGGTCTCGCCGATGTATAAGAGTCCACATCTTGAACAACAGATTCAGTAGATGAGGTTGGAGGAGGTGCAAGTGAGCCTCTGCCTAACCTGAAGGACTGTCGGGGTCCCTGGATGGAGTCGAGGGAGGAGGTTATGGGACAGGTGTTCTGTGTGGTTCTGTGGTTGCAGGTGAAGGTACCTGGGGAGGGGGTGGTTTGGGTGGGAAGGGATGAGTTAACCAGGGAGTTGCGGAGGGAACAGTCTCTGCGGAAGGCGGAAAGGGGTGGAGATGGGAAGATGTGGCTGGTGGTGGGATCCCGTTGCAGGTGGCGGAAATTTTCGGAGGATTATATGTTGTATGCGACGGCTGATGGGGTGAAAGGCAAGGACGAGGGGGGCTCTGTGTCCGTTGCGACTAGGGGGAGGGGGAGCAAAGACGCAGCTGCGGGGTACCGAGGAGACACGATTGAGGGCCTCATCTGTGATGGGAGAGGGAAAGCCCCGTTCCCTGAAGAATGACGACATCTCAGATGTTCTGGTATGGAACACCTCATCTAGGGTGTAGATGTAGCATAGACTGAGGAATTGGGAATAGGGGATAGAGCAGGGGTGGGGAATCTTTTCATGTGGGAAGGCCGCATTAAGTTAGCTGTAATCTAATAAGGCCGCATCCAATAAACTTCAATTAGATATAGGATTATTTTGTTGAATCTTCTTTTACTCTTTGGTATTTTAAATATACGTTCATTTTAAGATTAAAAAATAAAATAAAAGACGAACAAAAACATATTAATAAAAATAAAAGGATTTGTTCTCCAAAATTTGGATTCATTCAAAAGGCCGCACTTAATGGCCTAGAAGGCCGCAGGTTCCCCACCCCTGGGATAGAGTCTTTGCAGGAAGCAGGGTGGGGAGAAGTGTAGTCGAGATGGTTATGAGTCAGTGGGTTTGTGATAGACTGTCGACTGACGTCTATTTCCTGTGATGGAGACTGAGATCAAGAAAGGAGAGGGAGGTGTCGGAGATGGTCCAAGTAAATTTAAGTGCAGGATGGAAATTGGTGGTGAAGTTGATGAAGTCCATGAGTTCTGCATGGGTGCAGGAGGTAGCACCGATGCAGTTGCCAATGTAATGGAGATAGAGTTCGTGGATAGGGCCAGAGTACGCCTGGAACAGGGATTGTTCAACCTACCCAACAAAGAGGCAGACTTAGCTGGGGCCTGTGTGGGTGCACATAGCTAAGCCTTTGGCTTGGAGGAAGTGGGAGTAGTGGAAGGAGTTGTTAAGGGCGAGGTTCAGCTCAGTTAGGCGGAGCAGAGTGTCAGTAGAGCAAAATTGGACGGTTCTGCGGTCGATGAAGAAACAGAGGGCTTTATGGATTTCCTGGTGGGGGATGGAGGTGTAGAGTGACTGAACGTCCACAGTAAGTCGAAGGAGAAGTTATTAAAGGAGAGGTAATAATAGCCGCAGCTATGCCTGCCTCTTTGTAGAGTACATTGAACAATCCCTTGTCAGAGTGAGGATAAACGCAAATTGGAGGAACAGCATCTCATATTTTGCTTGGGCAGCTTACAGCCCAGTGGTATGAATATTGATTTCTCTCACTTCAGGTGGCCCCGACATTCCTCCTCTCTCTCTCTCTCTCCATCCCTCCCCCACCCAAGTCGCACTAGCTTCGCGTTTTCACCAAACAGCTAACAATGGCCCGTTTCCTTTATCATCGTTACTTTTCTGCATATCTTTCATTCATTGTTCTTTATCTCTCCACATCACAATTCATGTCTCTCGTTTCCCTCATCCCTAACCAGTCTGAAGAGGGGTCTCGACCCGAAACGTTACCCATTCCTTCTCTCCAGAGACGCTGCCTGTCCCGCTGAGTTACTCCAGATTGTTGTGTCTATCGCCAAGTTAACATAATCTGGTCTGCCTGCATGTAGTTCATATCCCTCCCTATGTGCGTCTCCAAAAGCCTCTGTAATACCACTACTGTATCGACACTTGGCATTAAGCGTGGATCTCAAGATGACGAGATCAGAGCCTTGAGAAAAACTGGATAGTGGCACCATCAAATTGTGGATTGGAATTGTGAAGGGTGGGATCCCGGTTGGAATACACGCGGGATGAGTTGGAGCCACTTGGCAGAATCTTCTGCTGGAAAGCATCTTTTAACGCGAACAGATCCTGCCCATCCTACGGAGTGGTCCGGCATTTTCTCTTTTTGTTTCCAATTTGCAATCGCAGTTTGATTTTCAGTGGAATAGTTAATCCTTCTTGCACTTTGGCTTTGGATGACATTGTTAAATAGTGGGAAGATTGACAGAATAATTAACAACCTGACAAATTTCCAACCCAGTAATCAACGATCATCTTCGTCCATCCTAAATACAGGTGGTTGTAATTGTGCCCACTCCCAACACTAGAGGGCATTAAATCTTGCACTTAACGCTATTCCCTTTATCTTGTGTTGTATGCACTGTGGGCGACTTGACGTTTTTGCGCAACTGAACCATCCTAGCACCAACTGGAGAGCAGCACCGAGCTACTATCTACCTCATTGGAGACCCTCAGACTATCTTTGATCAGACTTTACTGGGCTTTGCCTTGGACTAAGTGTTATTCACCTTTAGTCCCCATTTCGTATGTGGATGGCTCGATTGTAATCATATATAGTCTTTCCGCTGACTGGGAGCAACGCAACAAAAAAGCTTTTCACTGTACCTCGCCCGGCGTGACAATAAACTAAACTAACCCACCCTGTACCAAACATTGGCGGCTCTGATACCATACATTATATTCCCGCTAACTGGTTCTCTGTCTATAAATAAACTAGCACACTGGACCATCCCTAACTGTCTGGAAATAATCAGTCTCTTTGTATGAGGGAGAATGTGGAAGTCTAACCACCCACAGCAGAACTACCGTCACAAGTCAACCATCTGGGTTTCTGCAGAATTATTCCAGGTAATTTTACTGCATAAGTTCCGTGAAGATAATTGCAGAACAGAGGCTGCGTTTCTTGTGGTGTGGCTCACTCCCTTCTTTGGCCGATTCCACCTGGAGTTCCAACATGACAAGCGAGGGGTGCCTTGCCTGGATAAGTGCAGCACCAACGTGGGGTTTCTCCCACACTCCAAAGATGTACAGGTTTGTAGATTATTTGGCTTCAGTAGAAATATAAATTGTCCCTGGCGTGCATAGGGCGGTGTTAGTGTGCGGGGATCTCTGGTGGGCGCAGACTCAGCCATTATCACATTGAATGGCAGTGCTGGCTCGAAGGGCCGAATGGCCTACTCCAGCACCAATTATCTATTTTCTACTGTCTCAGTGGGCCGAAGGACCTGTTTCTGTGCTGTGTCTCTAAACTAAACTAAAAAAAACAAGACTGCTGCAATTCTAGGGGACAACTCATGACCACCCTCTCAAGAGATGGCTATAAATAGATGAAGGCCTGCACATTGACCAACTGTAATGTAGGCGTTATTTGAAATAGTGTTTTAAGAAAACAATTGTTTAAAAGTAATTGCAATGTGGGGGGGATGTTAAAACACGTCACAATCTAATAATGTATTTGAATTTAAGTTAACGTTACACTGGTGCAGCGTTAGAGTTGCTGCCTCCCAGCACCAGAGACCCAGGTTCAATCCTGACTACGGGGGCTGTCTGTATGGAGTTTGTACGTTCTCCCTGTGACCTGTGTGGGTTTCCTCCGGATGCTCTGGTTTCCTCCCACATGCCAAGGACGTGCAGGTTTGTAGTCTAATTGGCTTCTGTAAATTGTCCCTAATGTGTAGGATGTGAAACTGGGTTAACATACGGTAGATTTGGCTTCCGGGTGATCGATGGATCGCATGGGCCTGTATCCTCACAGTCGCTCTAAAACTAAAATTACTGCAACGTTTGCAGCCTCTGGTTGGTTTTTTTTTTTTTTCTCCTCCCTTAAAACACTCATCACTGGACAATCTGTGCGCTCTTGCCTATGATGTAGTGCAATGTCTAAATAACGTTATACTTTAGCCCACTCATTTGGCTCGGGTCAATTGTGCAACCTAGTTCTTTCCTCAAGCAAAATTTCCGCCACCATAGCGTGGGACTATGACATTTCAGTCCAGGGAGGGAAGATATTTTTAACCACACTGCGAGATGTGGGCATCAAATGTCTGAATATTTAAGACTTTGGCTTGCTGACTCGCCCTTTTGGTCTGCAATAAATTGCAGCCACAGCACAATGCCCACAGCTGCACACACGATTAAGGACATAGATATCCACACTGCTGTATGAAAGGTCACAGTACCACTGTTAACATGACAGACGCTCCAGTGAAACAGGCTACGACTGAACCAATTAGCTTACAAATTGAAAGGCTGCCATGAATACAAATGGCATGTTGGCCTTCAAAGCGAGATGGTTTGAGTATAGGAGCAAGGAGGTCCTACTGCAGTTGTACAGGGCCCTGGTGAGACCACACCTGCCACAGAAGGTGGTGGAGGCCAATTCAGTGAATGTTTTCAAGAGAGAGTTAGACATAGCTCTTCAGGCTAACGGAATCAAGGGATATGGGGAGAAAGCAGGAATGGGGTGCTGATTTTGATCATATTGAATGGCTCGAAAGGCCTACTCCTTAACGTATTTTCTATGTTCCAATACAAATGTAGTGTTGGTCCAGGCACAGTTGGTGAAGGCTTTCTTACTTCCATATCAGATTATTGGTTTGTATTCCAACTCGGGCAACACGTTCTCGGGGCAATAGTGGTCCAGCTAGTCCAACATGCTGCCTCACAATGCCAGAGGCTGGGTTCAACCCTGTGTGAAGTTTGCATGCACTCACAACCGCATCGTATTCCTCCAGGTGTTCTGGTTTTCTCCCACATGCAGGTTGTTAGGTTAATTGGCCAATGCAAATTGTCCCTGGTGTGTAAAGCGACTGGTAGAAAATCCAGGGAGAGTTCATGTGAATGTGTGGAGAATGGGGGGAAAAAAAAAAGTGGGATTGGAGTTTAAGGTTCAGCACAAATTCATATGGATAGCCATACAGCACAGAAACAGGAAGCTCAACTCCAAACAGGTTTGAACATGGGTCTCTGACGCTGTGAGGCAGCAGCTCTACCAGCTGTGCACCACAATTTAGTTTAGTTTAGAGATGCAGTGCGGAAACCTGGCCCTTCGGCCCAACTAGTCCGTGCTAACCAGCGATCCCCGCACACTAACACTATCCTACACACACTAGGGACAATTTACACATACACCAAGCCAATTAACGGACATTTCTGTATGTCTTGGGAGGAAACCGGAGCACCCGGAGAAAACCCACGTGGTCACAGAAACGCTAACTCTCTGTAGTCAGGAACGAACATGGGTCTCTGGCGCTGCAAGGCAGCAACTGTACCTCTGCGCCACCCTAAAGGGCTCGTCTATCTGCTCAATCTCGATGACTCTGCGGCAGTCGGAAGTGTTCCCTTCTTCATGAATAAAGACTTGTCTGTGCTCTTAGGCAATTTCAAGGCTAATAATTAACCACACCACCAATAAAATTAGATATTTATGATTAAATTGTCGATTGTGGGCTTTTGCAATGTGCTATATTACTCACAATTTAACAGTGAATATACATCAGCAGTATAGTGTCTTAATAAGTGGCTTTGACTGTGAACTGCATCGTGGCAAGATGTTTAGACTTTAGAAATACAGCACAGAAACAGGCCCTTGATCCCACACCGACCACCCCATACACTAACACCATCCCAGGGGCAATTTTCTTTACAACTTACCAAAGCCACTAAACGTACAAACCTGTACGTCTTTGGAGTGTGGGAGGAAACCAGAGAAAACCCACACGGACACAGGGAGATCGTACAAAACTGCGCCACTGTGATAATCTGTTTCTTCAGAAAGTTCTGAAACAAAGGTTAACCAGATTTTTGTCTACGTTCTTTACATAAGTTAAGACCAGTTCTGGCCAACCCATATTGCAATGATTACCGAGGGAAATGCCACATGAACAGTAAATAGCTGTTGCAGACTTTATAACCCCTAACACACCCCACAATAATGTGTGCATTTCAAGCAGAGCTCAAATTAATTATTGGAGGCAGAAACTTCAATGGAAGGTGTATTCTGACACAAAGGAAAGACAATTAGAGATTCATATATTGCCTTTCATATAGAAATATCCCAGGGCCACGGCAGAGGAGTGTTACCCGAGAAACCATGTACATGCTGTATAACTGACTCTATGCAAATCTGAATGGGCTTAGAACAACCATTTAAGCAAAATTGCCCTCACTTTCCCCATTTTGATTCTTGAGATTAATATCCCTTTTTTTGCTCTGTTAACAGCGTTAAAGTACTTATGAGGTGGAGTCAGGAAAGGGAACATGTTATTTTTTTTCCAGTTTGTTTTCATTTGTTAGTTGATTTTTTTGTTGACTGCCATAATTTCTGAAATAGTCTTAAAGTAACTTAACTGTTATAAAGCAGTAATAAGTGATTTTTGTCCAAGCAATTGGAACTTGCATAAAATGTTTGAATTATTAGCAAGGCTGCCAACTCTCACGCATTGAGCGCGAGACCCGCGCATTTCACAAAATTCTCATGCTCTCACGCTGATCACAAAATTATATAATGATAATTTGCATTTTGCTTAACACATAGTGTAGGAAGGAATTGCAGATGCTGGTTTAAACTGAAGATAGACACTAAAAACTAGAAAAACTCAGCAGGACAGGCAGCATCTCTGGAGAGAAAGAATGGGTGATGTTTCGAGTCGAGACCTTCAGCCTGAAGAGGTTGAAAACACAATGACTGGACATGTGTGTTATCCAACTAAGGGCAGAAATCAGAATCATGTGTTCATCTTTATTCACGTGACACAATAATAAATATATTACAGAAAAAATAATGTAATGGGGTGGCACGGTGGCGCAGCGGTAGAGTTGCTGCCTCACTACCACGTGGGTTTTCTCAGGATATTCCGGTTTCTCCCATATCCGAAAGAAGTGCAGGTCTGTAGGTTAATTGGCTTCTGTAAATTGTCCCTGGCGTGATGGATGGGATTGGTGTATGATAGATTGCTGGTCAGTGTGGACCTGGTGGGAGGAAGGGCCTGTTTCCATATATATTTTTACATATATATCTTAATTTCATTGAACCATATATGATTGAATATGTGGCATTATTTTCATCTTGCTTCTATATTCAATAGGTACGGTTGAATCCGCCTGAAGAAGGGTTTCGGCCCGAAACGTTGCCTATTTCCTTCGCTCCATAGATGCTGCCGCACCCACTGAGTTTCTCCAGCAATTTTGTCTACCTTCGATTCTCCAACATCTGCAGTTCCTTCTTGAACAAGGTTGATTGATTTATTTGTGCAGAACAGTGATGGAAGTCTGACTTTTGCTTTGTTTCTCTTAGTTTTTTTCTATATATATGCATAACAGCATGAATATAATCTGATGTCCATACATGAATATAGTCATTCATGTGCTGCACCTGTTGAGCAGAGCCTGGCTCTATTGTGGAATGTAATTAGGAATGTAATTCAGCCTAACCTTATTCATACCTAATCCAATTTAAAGCATAAATGTTGCATCCAAGTGTAAGTTAAAAGACTCACTACAGTATGCACCAGACTGCACAATTTCAAGCTGAAAAATGTAAAAGTTCCTTATCGTGGGAGGAGGAACACCTCGCAATTTCTCACTCTCAAACACCCAATGTTGGCAGCCCTGTCTTTCTTAAACTTTGTGGTAGTACCTACCTCAAATACCTCCTCCAGCAGCTCGTTCCATACACCCACCACCCTTTGAATTGATAATTCTGCAGTCTGTGGGTTTTAAATATAAGACTAAAAAAGGAACAAAAATCAAGGCCATTTCCCCTCAGTTAATGAGTGCTAAGTTTATCAAGTAGACTTATTATTTGTCGTGATTTATGAATAATTTATTGCGGTGATTTATGAATAATTCATGTTTTGGTGTGCTTGTCTAAGTCTATGTGCCCGTGTCTGAAGAAGGGTCCCGACCCGAAACATCACCCATCTTTTTTCTCCAGAGATGCTGCCTGTCCCACTGAGTTACTCCAGCACTCTGTGTTTTCAGCATAAACCAGCACCTGCAGTTCCTTTCTACACACTATGTGCCCATGATGCTATTGCAAGCAGGTTTTCCACTGTACCTGCACGTCACTGTACTTGTGCAAATGATAATAAACTCGACGAGTTAACTTTATGATCGGTATTTAAACAGGACTTTGTTTAATAGAACAAATTTGTACCTGAACTGGAGGGAGACCAATATGCTGGGAGGATTTACTCGTGCTACTCAGGAAGGTTTCAACTCGATTGGAAGGGAGGAGAGTCCAAGAACAGGAATGAGGCAGGCAAGAGGTTGGGGGGTAAATACGGCAGTCAAAGAGCAAGCCTGTGGAAGAGTCTTGACCTGAAGCATCACCCATTCCTATCTTTCCGCAGATGCTGCCTGACCCGCTGAGTTACTCCAGCATTTTGTGTCTATCTTTGGTGTAAACCAGCAATCTGTAGTTCCTTCTTACACAGCAAGTTTAGTAGACACGACAGCCAGGAGCAGGGCAAAGAGAGAGCAAGGAGAGAGGAAAGACTGGTGATTTAAACTGCATTCATTACAATGCAAGCTGAATGTGCAAGGCAGACAGGATCAAAGTCCTCCTTTCATAGCCTTTCCTCAAAGGAAGTCAAGTCTTTTATAACCATACAAATAGTAGCAGGATGATTTTAAAGAAATGGTGGTCCGAATAGAAAGTCAAGACCTTTGTGGGGGCATGGTGGCACAGCGATAGAATTGCTGCTTTACAGCACCAGTGACCCGGGTTCGATCCCGACAACAGTTGCTGTCTGTACGGAGTTTGTATGGGCTCCCCATGACCTGCATGCTTTTTCTCCAGGATCTCCGGTTTCCACCCACAGTGCAAAGAAATCCAGGGCTGTAGGCTTATTGACTTGGTAAACTTGTGAATTGTCCCTCGTGAGCAGGATAGAGTTAGCGTGCGGGGATCGCTGGCTGGCTCGGATTCGGTGGGCCGAAGGACCAGTTCCTGCACCGTATCCCTAAACTAAACTTTGGGAAGAGATTAAAAGAAACTCAGAGAGGGGTGTACGACAGGAGAGACTGGCATTGTTCATCTTGAAGAAAAGAAAGTTAAAACATTTAGGAAGTGTTCAAACTCACAAAGAGTAAATAAGAAACCATTTGGAGCGGCGCAAGGATTAATCTCCGAGGGGCATGTTTAAGGTGACTGGCAAACGAGGCAAGGGGGGGGGGGGAAACATAACGTTTATGTTGCACCCTTTGCCACTCATGCATTACAAGCGGTAGAATTATGTTCTCCAATTATGAAATATCAACGAACAACATTAGCTGAAAATGCCCCCCAAAAGTTATTTGCCTGTTCCATCATAGCGGAGGTAGACATTCTGGAAATGATGAATATTTTGTTTGTTTTCTCTGGCAATTCTCAGAGAAATGCTTTGGTTTGAGTATAAAAACAAAAAATGCTGGAAACACTCAGGGTGAGATGGGTGGTGTCAGTCAGCAACTGCGGTGAAAGGAAAACGTCCGTTTCAGGCTGATGAGTTTTCAACAAAGCTGGGAAGTTTGAGATAAGACATATTAGGGTGCAGATCTTTTGCAACACCAGTTAAGTTAAAAGGAATCTATTTGCGGAGCCCTGATGTGGAAGCATTAATGTTAGAACAGTTGTGGCAGTGACAGAAAGCTGGAGTCAGTAATGGGGTACTTACAGGATGTGGGGTGGGTAGAATTGTAATCAAAATAGCTGTGGGACTCTGTATGCTTGTAGTGAATACCTAGTTGTCCTACTAGTTCCAATGTTTGCCTCCTTGCATCCCTGTCGTTAGCACATCTTCCCCAGCCAACAATATCCCATTATGGACTCCACCCTTCCTGAGGTCATCTGTTGCCAGCCCCATTTCGTTCTGGCTTTTTATCGCCTCCAGTTTCTACTCCTCACCTCCATCTTTCAGTCTGAAGGATTGCGACCCGAAACATCTCTAATTTCCTCTCTCCAGATGCTGCCTGGCGCGCTGGGTTACTCCAGCACTTCGTGTCTATCTTTGGGCTGAAGCAAGGAATGTACGATGTTCCCCACAACGTGAATTATGTAACTTGGTCCTACACAGCTTTGAAGGAAACGTGCAACTGAAAAAATAATTTTGCGTGAGAGTGAGTTCAGCCGTGTGAGAAAAGATTGTGGTGTGTGGTAATTAGTTAGAATCTCTCTTCAAGTAATGCGAAGGTCCCACATGCCATCCTTGAGGGTTGCAGTAGAGGGATTGGACATCCATGGTAAAAATGGGCGGGAAAATTGTTAAAGTAGAAGAGAGAGCCTCTAATATCTGACCAATACACTGTCACAAGCCAAAGTCTCTTTTAATAGCATTACTTAAGAATAAATAGCATCCCATCCAAAAACACTAGTGTATTTATCATCAAGCACAGCTCTTGCCAACTTCTACAGCTGTGTTGCAGAAAGCATTTTATTAGGATGCATCAAAGCTTGGTTTGGCATCAGCTTTGTCTAAGATGCAAGAAATTGCAGAGTCGTGGATGTAGCCCAGTCTTGGTTTAGTTTAGAGAAACAAGCCCTTTGGCCCACCGATTCCACAGCGATCGCCGGAAATTAACACTACTGTAATACTGTTCTATTAGGGAAA
The DNA here is from genome assembly GCA_035221665.1 of Okamejei kenojei. NCBI lineage: Eukaryota > Metazoa > Chordata > Chondrichthyes > Rajiformes > Rajidae > Okamejei > Okamejei kenojei. The sequence continues at coordinate 33,276,649 of CM069155.1, forward strand.
ATTTATATTTATACCAAGCCAATTAACCTACAAACCTGTACTTCTTTGGGATGTAGGAGAAAACCGAAGATCTCAGAGAAAAACCACATAGGTCACGGGGAGAACGTACAATCTTCATACAGGCAGCACCTGTAGACATGATCGAACCCGGGTCTCTGGCGCTGTCGGGTCTGGCACTGTAAGGCAGCAACTCTGCTGCTGTGCCGACGGTCCATCACACAAATCAGCCTCTCCTCCACCGACTGGACTCTATCTGTAATTCAGGTTACCAACATGATCAAGGATCACTTACACCCTGGTCATACCTCCTACTCCCTTCTTCCGTTGATAGAATGGAGTGACTGGGCTTGTATACACTGGAATTTAGAAGGATGAAAGGGGATCTTAATGAAACATAAGATTATTAAGGGATTGGACACACTAGAGGCAGGAAACATGTTCCCAATGTTGGGGGAGTCCAGAACCAGGGGCCACAGTTTAAGAATAAGGGGCGAGCCATTTAGAACGGAGACAAGGAAACACTTTTTCTCACAGAGAGTTGCGAGTCTGTGGAATTCTCTGCCTCAGAGGGCGGTGCAGGCTGGTTCTCGGGATACTTTCAAGAGAGAGCTAGATAGGGCTCTTAAAGATAGCGGAGTCAGGAGATAAGGGGAGAAGGCAGGAACGGGGTACTGATTGTGGTCAGCCATGATCACAGTGAATGGTGGTGTTGGCTCGAGGGACCGAATGGCCTACTCCTGCACCTATTGTCTATTGTCTGTCAGGCAGATGATACAAAAGCTTGAAAGCACATACCGCCAGATTCAGGAATAGTTTCTTCTCTGCTGTAGACAGACTACGGAAGGGTCATCTCATAAACCAAGAGTGTCATCCCCATCTCCCAGCCTACTTCATTGTGGCCTTTACACATTAAAAAAATCTGCACAAGTTTCACTGTAATTGTAACGTCATAACACTGCAAAACTATATTCTGAACCGTGGTGTTTTTGTATAACCGTTTGTACTTATTTAGGATGCATGATTTGACTAGCGAGCATGCAAAGCTTTTCAATGTATCCAAGTAAACGCAACAAAAATAATAAACTATTACAAATACCATTAACCTTTATGTGCAAGAAGGAACTGCAGATGCTGGTTTAAACCGAAGAGACACACAAAAAGCTGGAGTAACTCAGCGGGATAGGCAGCATCCCTGGAGAGAAGGAATGGGTGCCATTTTAGGTCGAGACCCTTTTACCCAAAACATCACCCATTCCTTCTGTCCAGAGATGCTGCCTGTCCCGCTGAGTTACTCCAGCTTTTTGTGTCTATCCATTAACCTTTATCCTAGCTGATCAGCATTGAGGGCCCAACATCCACTACTCTCATCCAGTCTAAATCCCAAAAGATCCTGTGAAGGCCTGGCTAAGTTATTAGGAAAAAATCCCTGTATTTGTCCAAATTAATCATTTCTTAATCTCCATCTCGGGACATCCCAAGAAAAATCAATATTAAAAATATTGCTGCTTGCTTGCCATGAACTCTAAGCAGCATTGTGTGGACCTTATAATCCTTACCTGTGACAGAGATACACATCTGCAAGGACTGTGGGAGATAATGAACACAGCTCCCACTGAAGACTATTTTAACCACTTCAATTTACTTTGTGTTACTTTCAACATTTTTGGCTGATTTGTCTTCTGTTTACATCAGATTTACCTCTATTTGATTTCACCCCAATTAATTAAAAAAAAATTCAAATAGTTTAGATCGTAGACACAAAATACTGGATTAACTCAGCGGGTCAGGCAGCACCTCTGGAGAAACCCTTCTTCAGATCGAGAGTCAGGGGAGAGGTTAAACTAGAAATATGAAAAGGTTCAGAACAAATCATAGCCAAGGAAAGGTGGAGCCCACAATGGTCCATTGTTGGTCAGGTTAAACATCATTGTCGAGCCGGAGGAATCAAGCAGGGCATTTGCAAATAGTTTAGTTTATTGTCACGTGTACCGAGGTACAGTGAATAGGACTGAACTGCTCATTTGGCCAACTTACCAGAGGAAGTAGCTGCCCGTCAGAATTAATACAGGATCCATCGTTACATGATCTTAACGTACTTAATTTTCTACAGAACCTGTATCATAGAAGGGGGAAACTAAAACATGTTTCAATAAAGTTTTATTTCCAAATTGCAGAAAATGTAATGGCAACAGAGCAGAATTTGCTGCTATTTGGTGAATGCAGAGATTTCCAGACATTCAATAATAGTTTGTCTAAACAGGTGGAATTAATACAATGTCTTCTGTGCAACAATTGCATAAACCATTAACAGACACCACTAAATGCAAACGCTTATGGATCTCGGAGTCTGTTTTATTTTTCTTCCCCCATTATGGGCATTGGCTTACCAGTCAGCCTGGGAACCTTCCATCATCAGGACGGCCATCTACCTGTTTCCCAAGAGCCCGTCACAGCTTGAGCTAGGGCACGCAGAAGGCAGATAGTGATGAATGCCAAGCTTACACTGTTAACAAACCGGGAGGAAACAACAATTGGCAAAGAAAATTTGGGGGAAAAGAAAATACTTTTTTGGGATCCTTGTTGTGCAGAATTACTGTTAGTAATAAGACTGCTAGCCCTGGGGTGCACAAACCATTGACACAGTTCTTTCAATAATCAATTCAAGGTTACAGTTAAATTAATTGTCATACCTGGACTCATTTAAAATTAGGCTCATTGACTAATCTATTCAAATAATATTAAGTTGATCAAGACAAACTCAAGTCAGGATGGATGAAGCTGACAGCTCCCCTACTCCAATGAACAGGGTTTGTTCTCTCGCCCCACCATTGCAGTTTACAAGTATAGGCAAGTCTGTTTGGTGATATTGGCAATATGGCCATTGCTGCACTGGCACAAACACAATATTATCAAAAAATAAAAAGGCAGAAAGTTGCGGAAAAAAACTAAGCACATTGTAGTTGGTGCACAGCACACAAATATTTCTACCCAAAAGGCAGAAAATCCTGGGTTGACAGGTTAAGTATTTTACACGTACTGTAATCCAGGGACTAAAATGTAGTCTTTCGCTCGTCTGAATACATACGACATAAAAATAACTTTTATCTTCTCCCTTTTCATTATATACTGCTGATTAAAACCACCAGAGTGCAAATTAATACAAATATACCCTCAACCCAAGTTCCTGAGAGCTCCAAACAAAAGCCAAGCTACAAATTGAAATGATTTTTTTTTAAAAACACGCACACTCGCGCGCGCGCGTGCACACACACCAGACACACAAAAAAAAATCAAGTTTACACCATAAAGCACAAATTCTACCTACACCGTTCAGGATTTCCAACAAAAGAAAAAAGACATTTTGATTGAACCTCCAAAGGTAAACAGTAGTTTTCTCTTTGGAATGAATAACTCAAAACTTCAAACACTTTTGAAAAAAAATCTATTCCCTTCTCACCTTTCTTCCCGAGGAAACAAAACAATTAAAGCCTGCTTGTGAATATGTAGATTCAAGTTGTGCATGATGCTCAAAATAATTTTGGGGAAATATAGCATTTTAATTCAATAGTACAAATGTTCATTAAAACTGGCAATGACTAAATTGTACAGGGTTTCTCCTTTCATTTAATATCACACTTGGATTATTGTATTCAAGAATTGTACATTTATTTTACCAAAATCCAAAAGTAGCTTTTTAGAATTATCCAAGAAAGGCAAAAGGATTCTTCCGTATGAGGGACTTTATAAAGATAATACAATTATTAATATAAAATGACTTGAAATGTTTCATTTCTATGATTTGCTTTTAGTCTGAGTGCTGCGTCTGCACTCTGCAGGTACCACAGCGTCTAATTTTAAAACTGTAATATCAAATATCAGCAATGGCTCCTTTTCATTGTCCTACCGGAAATAAACTAAACTTCTTAAAAAGAGCTAAAATCAATATTTCCCCTCCCTCGGAGTTGCTCGAGAGGTAACGGCCTTCAAATTTCAGGTTCAACAGTAATCTACATAGTAACCTCTGCAGTTAATGGGAATAAAGATCAAATGGCAACGCTGTGCACTAGCCCGTTATGTAGGTAACATGGCAGGGGTGACAGTGGTTGGAAAAAAAAGGGGAATGCTTGAGTTAGGTTGGCGGTGAGATGGGGAATGGGACAAAGTGAGGGAAGAGAGAACTTTACTGCCATGATTTCAGGTAAAGACTTTCTCTCAGATTATGAATGCAGTTACTTGCTGCCAAGTTCATCCTGGCAAGAATCCCTCTTCATAAAGACACTACATCTTACACTCAGCAGAACATGCTTCCAAAGTCTGTATTTAAGCACCAAGGGATTAACAGATTACACCGACTCCATGGCAGGGTGTTACAGTAAACACCACTTTTTATGGTTCAAAATAACTGTTCTAAATATTTCTCCCTTTGTTGAGAGTTATACATCTTTTGCAGGCTTTAGTGGGCACTGCCAAACAATTGGTATGTGGTCACTCAGCAGGGCCTTATTAAAATGTGTGGAGGGGTTTCAAATTTTATTGCTAATATAATACTATTCATTTCAAATACCTTTCACAGAGGAACCCTGGAATAGGAATAAAAAATAGAGAACGGAATTCTTTAAAACTACATATATTAGGAAATATGACAAAGAAAAATGATAAAAGTTCACAGCAAATTCATTCCAACAATGTTTGGGGATGAGCAACAGCTTTTGCGCTGATTAAATAATTCGGCTTGAAGCATTTTCTTTTTTTCAGTTATTGACAAACCGTTACATATCACTCTTGCTTTTATTAGAACAGTTTTACGGAAATTTGCTGCGGTGATCCAGCAAAGTTGGCCAACAGAAAGAATATTTAAAAATTGTGTAAAGCATTTGAGCACTGCACCGTGCCATAGAGGTGAAATCTGAAGATGCTGGTGAAACAAACACTGCCTTTTCACACTCTGAACATTTCATACTCACCCGATTATTTACGAAACAACCATTCTAACCAGCTTGAATCTGATTTTCCTGGTCAGCTCATTATTCAAGGAGAAAAAAAACGATAATGCCCATGTCAACATGTGGACATGCTACTGCTGCAGATGGGGTGGAATTTGTACAGTCAGATTACCATTAATTTGCCTACAGTACTTTATCTCTTTTAAAATTCTCCGTTCAAGTTTTACTAGTGGAATTGTAGTTTTCCTTACTAGCGGCAAATGGTTCTATATTAGTTGTACAGTCTTCACATTGAGGCACATTTTTTCCCAACCTGGATGCCCCTTAAACCATACCTTTAACACAGCAAAAATTTGTTCCAGCAAGTACTGGCCTCAAACATTCAACTTTTTGGGATTTTCAATTTTACACTTCAGAATTATTGGAGGAGTCTTTAAAAAAAAAAAAAAAAAAAATCTTTTAACAAAAACAAAAATTATTGCAATTCAAACCTTCAAAAGTCAGTACAAACCATTTCTCTTTTCCCCGCCCCTCAATTCTGAAGATAGAGGGAACAGAAACATACCGTTTTAAACAGACTGCCCCATGCCGTTACATAGCTCCTCTCCCATACACACCACTGTACATGCTAAGTTTATCTTTCATAATCGACATAGACAAAACAAAGTGGGAATGAAGACCCCAAAGGCAACTAAGATTGGAAACATTAGGCTGCTGTTGTCGGAGGCATATGGGTCAGGAGTTCGAGGTCCTGACTTCACCTTCTTTTTGCTTAATGGCTTCCTTTCAGCACCCTCCTCATAATCTTCCTCCTCTTCCTCTTCCTCCTTTTTTTCCAAACCAGGGTGAGGCAGGAGCTTTGGGACATCTGTAATTCGGCACAAGTTTTTTATTAAACAAGAGATTTAATTGTAACCAAGAGATTTAATTGTAATATGGTAATGTAAAGCTCAAATTCTGAGGGAGAAAACTTAAACTCAATTTTCATATTCCTCAGATTTGGTTTTTTTTCCAATTTGCACAACACTCATTTTATTATAATTATTAGAAAGGCCATGCTGATAGTCAAGTTTATCAACTTGATATCAATTGTCAAGCAACCCAATTGGAAACACTATTAACTCTTTAACATTCTCTCCTACAGGAAAATCCCGGGGTTTGAACACATGACATGTACAACCCTATGCATGAGCAAACTCCACTAATATTATATTCAAAAGTCTGATGTATGAACATACATTCATATTAGCAGCAGAACCAGTTTTTTTTCTCTCTCTCTCATTCTCTGAGTCATCACATTCATCACAACAGGGGGAGGAATGTTTACCACAGGATGATGTTTTTGTGCGTTTTCGAACTTATGGACAAAATTGATAGATGGACGTCTGCAAAACCGCAACCCATTTGTTACCAGTGAATGGCCTGCATGCCATGCTTGGGATTCCAAACCAGATCAACTAGTCAACACAGTTTCTTAACAAAAGGATGTGAGAGTACAGGCTCAGACTATAATATTTGACGCTCCTTAAATAGATGTAATCACAGAGAACTTGGAGAATGCTGACAGAGTGCCTTTGATTAAAAGATAAAAGTTACTACAAGTGGAGGCCAGTCATTGATAATGGGTACATTTTTGGAAAGATCCCTAAAGTGGTTGGAGACGTATGGAGTGGATAAGACAGATATAGGGCACTAGGTTTTATTGGGTGTGGCATGGAAAGCTACAGCATGAAGGTCATGCTAGAACTGCGTAAAATACAGCTACAGTAGTCAGCTACAGTGCAGTGTACAGTTCTGGTAACCACACGACAAAAAGATGCAAGAGCTTGCGAAGATGTAGAATGTGCACTGTAGTTCACATACAGACTACTCAGAGAGCACCTCCAAAACCCCTGATCTTTATGATCAGGAGGGCAAGAACAGCAAGTGCATGGGAAGTCCATCACTGCAGGTTTCCCTCAACATCACAAGTTATTCTGACCTGGACATTTCTTGCCAATCCTTCACTGTCACTGGATTTAAAAAACCCTGACATTCCCTACCAGCAGTACCACAGGAGTAGCTCCACTAGGACTGCAGCAGCTCAAGGCAGTGGGTCAGCACCATCTTCTGAAGGACAATTGAGGATCAACAATACATGCTGGTCTTGCCAGTAACATTTTAATCCAGTAAATGAATTTAAAAAGACAGACTAAAATGACTTTAAAAAATGCCAGAATTAGTTATGAGGCAAGACTGCATAGACTTCAGCTAATTGGATTAACTCCAAATATCACTAAATGGATGAGTGAACTTAAATAGGCTAATTGCCTCCACTGTTAGTTCTAGTGTAATATAATTATTGACCAGAATAACCCATGCCTTACTTAAATATTTTTTTAGCAACGAAAACGGAAAAACTATGGAATATTTTCATTTAGTTTAGAAATACAGTGCAGAAACAGGCCCTTCAGCCCACCGAATCCGCACCGACCAGCGACCCCCACACATTAGCTTCCAAGGGTCAATTTACATTAATACCAAGCCAATTAACCTACAGACCTGTACATCTTTGAAGTGTGGGAGGAAACTGAAGACCTCGGAGAAAAACCACATGGTCACGGGGAGACGGCACAATCGTCGTACAGACAATACCCGTAGTCAGGATCGAACCCGGGTCTCTGGCGCTGTAAGTGCTGCAAGGCAGCAACTGTATCGTCGCGCCACTGTACCGCCCACTAGTGCTGCAAGGCACGTGTCCCCATGTGCTCAAAACTAATTGCCAACCAAATGATGGAGGGAGATTATCAATCACTTGATATAAGGGGTCAGTAAAATAGTACATTTATTGAATTACCAGGGTTGAATTCCAGAGCTAGTGCAAGTATCTAGATATCATTCACAAGAGAATGGCACACATCCTTAGTGATACTGAAGTCGGTATTGCTCATAACTGTCCAGTCTTCCATAGAATACGTTCCCGGTGTTAAACCTCAATTATCTCACCTCAGAATATTAACCTATAATCCAGGTCCAAATCAAATTAATAAGAATCTTTAACCTTTCCATTTATTACACTGCCTCTATCATGAGGTTACAAATAGAGATTTTCATTGATCGATTGATATGCCCAAAGAAACAGAAGTGTTTCATAGTGGTTACTTTTCTGGAGCAGGGTTAGGAAACCAACAAAAGTTTTTTAGTATTTATTAATAGATCCAAAATTGACTTCAGGAAAGATAGTGGCACCATTCTATTAAATTCAATTCGGAGTCACGTGAGTGACTACGTGAAGAGCCCGCCTGGCGCTGGCAAACGGCATTACGTCGACGCTGACGGCGGAAGGAGGAGCTGCAGTAAGGAGCAGCTCCTCGCAGCGGTCGGAACGGACCCGCAGGTAAGTGGGGCAAAGTCGGGACGTTCGTTAGAGTACGCTGGGTGGGTCCAGCAGTAAAAGTAAAGTAAAATAAAAGTCAGAGTCACGTTAAAGTACTGTTTAGCACAGATTAATGAAAAAAATTTTTTTTTTAAATGGAGAAATCGGCAAAGAAAATTCGCGGGTAAAAAGAGCTTCCCTGGGTGAATATAAAAATACGGGAAAAAAGCTAGTGCGGATCCGGTTCCGATACCGGTGGCCGCTGATATACCCGTTAGCGAGTTCTAGATTCTCCAGAAGTATAACCACGGAGAGAAATGCTCCTAAAAATGTAAAAGGAATCTGAGAGGCCCGTGGTTCTGATGACTCTGATACTGAAAGTCCTCCAGATAATTAAACTATGTGGAACTAATAATGGAGCATATGGAGAAAGTTCTCCAAAAAATTATGAGACTAGGGTCACAGTACCCAGAAGGTTCCCAAAAAAGCCCTGAGGGGTTTAATTATTCTGATATGGCTGTGGGCCTAATTGGGAGTTGGAACTCCGGACCCAGGATTTGGGCCGAAGGAAGTCTCATGGGATGAAATCCCAATTGATTTAGGGCTGCAGAAGGCAGACCCTGCTGATGGTGATTTGCATTTGAAAGCACACCACAAAATAAAAGAAAGGCCAAATGTGCCTGGGATAGCAAAAGAATTTGCTATATATGAAGGAAGTGGTGAGGCTATGGAAGGAAACCTAGCTGCCAACATTAATATATGGTATCTCACCAACTTCATGATTCTGTGATGATTGAAACATCAGAATTATAAACGCACAGGAAATTGTGCCTCATTGGAAGTGCCTACGGTTTATCCGTTGATATGGGCATCCATGACCCCAAATATGAGAGCTCAAGAAGTGAGGTTCAAAAATCCTCACAAATTATTCTACTGCCATTATGGCTTTTGGGGAGATGGATAAGTTTAAAAAGAGGGCCTATTGTGCAATTCTTTCTATGAAATTATTGTATGAGGAAAATGGCTATTCGGCCCATATTTCACCCAAGGTTTGCAAGCCTGTGTCGAGCAAGTGGTGTTCAAGCTCCTGGTTATCTGTTTGGAGTAAAATCTGCCTAAATTATTAAAAATTGGATGAAGAAGCTAAAAATTTTAGCTGCATGAAACCTTCGTCTTAGGACAAAAAAGGTATTTTTCGCCCAGAAGGGGATTTGATTTTGGAAATAGAGGCAGAAATATGTCAAGGAAATATTATCGTACTGAACAGCCCAATACTTACCCGTATTCGGGGAAAAGGAGACCACCACGCTCATATGGAGAGGTATTAAAGACTTGCTCTATCCTTAAAGAAACTGCTGATTAATCTCCAGTTGGAGGGAGATTACAAAAGTTTTATAAAGACTGGCTTACTATTACTTCTGATCGGTTTATTTTTACAAGCAGTTTCAGGAGCCACTATTACATTTAAAGAAGGGGTTAATCCTCCAGTACAGATAAACCTGCCTATGCTTTCGTGTTTACTGCAATTGGAAAAGCAGAGATTAATGTGGAAATTGACAAATTATCTGAAAAGGGGTTATTGAAAAAACTTATGAACACGAGCATCAATTGTGTCTAAGATATTTCAAAAGACATAAAAAGATGGTGATTGCAGAATTATTCTGGACCTTACAGATCTAAATAAGTGGTAGAATACAAACTTTTAAATGGAAACATTTAATACTGCAAGATATTTTAATATCAGCAGGTTGTTATATGGCTACGATTGATTTGAAAAACGCCTATTATTCTGTACCAATACATCAGTTTCTGGAGGTACTTAAAATTTAATTGGCTGGGACAATTATGGCAGTTTAAAGCTTTGCCAAATGGATTGAGTTCAGCTCCCAGGCTCTTTACTAAACTGTTGAAACCAGTTTTAGGCCAATTAAGAGTACAAAAACACATCGTTATGGCTTATCTCGATGACATTCTAATCATTTATGGCAATCAAGAGTCAGCTGAGAATTAGTTTCAGTACAAAGCTTTGTTAAAGCTAGGGTTCTTGATTCATCCAATTAAATCCCAGCTGCAGCCAGCACAATCAATTAACTATTTGGGGTTTGTAATTAACTCAGAGACTATGTTAATACTTTACCAACAAAGATAAAGTTGATGATTTTTTGGTGAATTATAATAATCTCATTCACAAACTTATCCTTCCATCCGAGAAGTAGCGAAAACTATTGGTAAACTAGTAGCAGCATTTCCTGCAGTAGAATTTGGTCCATTACATTATCAAAATCTTCAAAGGGACAAAATAAGAGCTCTCAAAGAGAGGGCAGGCCACCTTGATAGGCCTATGCAATTAACAAAAGAAGCTTTGTTGGAATTACCATGTTGGGTTAAAAATGTCCCACAAGCTGCTAAAAACATTCTGATTAAACAGCCTGAAATTGTTTATAAATAGATGCTAATGCTCTCGGATGGGGGGGTAACAGATTCATCCTCCAGTTGTGGAGGTAGATGGAAAGTCCAAGAAGAAACGTTTCTTCAAACTTATGGTATTAACTATTTAGAGTTATTGGGTGCTTTCTATGGTCTAAAAGCATATTGCTGATCAAAAAAGGGTCTACATGTATTAATACAGTTAGACATAAAACGGCTGTTGCATATATTAATCACATGGGGGGAGTCAGATCAGTATCATGTGATTGTCTGGTCAATGAAATATGGCAATGGTGTATTGATCGCCAAATTTGGATTTCAGCAAACTACATTCCAGGTAAAGACAATGTGGTGGCAGATAAAAGATCAAGGATATTTAAAGATAACACAGAATGGATGCTTAATCCAGCAATATTTAAGAATATTGTAACTCAATTTGGTTTACCAGAAATTGATTTGTTTGCATCAAGGCTTAATCATCAATTGCCTAAATATGTGTCTTGGAACACGATCCAGATGCAGTAGCAGTAGATGCTTTTTCATTGAACTGGGGGAATATGTTCTTTTATGCTTTTTCCACCTTTTGCTTTGGTTCAGCAATGTCTGAAGGAAATAGAACAAGATTCTGCCACAGGATTGTTGGTAGTTCCAAATTGGCCAACACAACCTTGGTTCCCATTTATGCTGAATATGATTAAAGAACCATATATGTCAATTCCTAACTGTAGTGATATTTTGATTAATCCAGTAACCAAAGAAATTTATCCATTATATGCATATATGAATTTATTAATCTGCAGGTTTTGACCAGACCACTACAGGAGCTGGGATTGTCGGACAAAACTATGGAAGTTATAGTCGCATCATGGCGAGATAACACACAAAAAATAATATATGACACATATTAAGAAATGGGAAGAATTTTGCACACAGTCAAATATTTCTTATGATACTGTGAATATTGCAAATGTATTGGAGTTCCTTGCTAAATTGCATTTTGAGCAACATTTAAGTTACAGTGCCATTAACACTGCACGCAGTGCCTTATCATCTTATTTAGGACTTATGTCTGACCAGAAATCAATTGGATCACATCCACTAATATCTAGATTCATGAAAGGAATCTTTAACATTAATCCACCAAACCTAGATACACAGAGATTTGGGATGTGAGCATTGTATTTACCTTACTTAGACAGTGGACTCCAATTGAAGGATTGTCATTGGAAAGATTAACATTCAAATTAATAATGTTAATATCATTGGTTTCAGCTCAAAGAGTGCAAACTTTACAAATGTTGCGTTTAGACTGTATGCATGTGACTACAGATAACATTGTGTTCTATGTTTACGATCTGATCAAACAAAGCAGACCAGGAAGAACTAGAGCAAAGGTAATCTTTCAAGCTTATCCTATTGATCCTACTTTATGTGTGGTTAGACATTTGAACCAATATATAAAAATTACCAAAACTCTTCGAGGAAATGAAATAACGTTAATGATTACGCATAAAAAACCACACACTAAAACTTCAGTTCAAACTATCTCAAAGTGGTTGAAACAGGTGTTACTGTTAGCAGGAGTAGACACTGATGTGTTCAAATCTCACTCCACCAGGGCTGCAGCTACGTCCGCGGCGAAGGTGCGGGACGTACCGCTCGAGCATATTTTTTAAAAATCGCAGGGTGGAGTAAAGAAGAAACTTTTTCAAAGTTCTACAATAAACCTGTTCACACTATGACAAGTTTTGGCCACGCGGTGTTGGGATCACTATAGTCACCTGCTTTGTTTACTATTGATTGCTATAATCAGTTATGTAGTCACTTATATCTTTTATCATTTGTAATAATCCCTCGGATATAAGGAGGGTTATTGTGATGTTCTTTAAACCATTAAAAATTAATTATGGAAAGAACTAAAATTAGTCTGGTTTCTCATGTATGTATTTACTTAGCCGGACTGTCGTACTGATTCATTCTACGACATAAAAAACACAGAAAGCTTTAAAATCTTCACGTAGTCACTCACGTGACTCCGAAGTAAAATAGTAAGATTAAACGAGAACTTACCAGTTCGAAGTTTGATCGTTATTTTATGAGGAGTTACGATGAGGGATTACGTGCCCTCCACTCCCACCCTCATAAAATAAATGATCATCTGGTAGTTCTAAGTCTATTATGAGCCTTACTATGTTACTTCGGCTATTTGGTGTTCTGTGTTTTTCATGCCGCTGCTTTGAAGTATGCCGTTTGCCAGCGCCAGGCGGGCTCTTCACGTAATCCCTCATCGTAACTCCTCATAAAATAACGATCAAACTTCGAACTGGTAAGTTTCTTGTTTAATCTTACTATTAAATTCAATTCAAAGTAAAAGATTCTTTCGAAGATCATCAAAATCAGATGAATGCTTCAGCCCAACTGAGGGAAAGGAAACATTACTCTCATTGTAAATCAGCAAAAATCATAACATTTGCCTTTAAATTTGTTGATCGACAGAATTTCCAGAAAGGGTGGCGATATTTAGTCAATTTTGTCTGCGATGTATTTACATAGAGTAGGTTCCACACAAAGCAAAAGATTATGGTTCCAATTTTGCATTGCAAAGTCACCCCTTTTTGCGATTCAAGGTACTATAGTAAAGGAAGTGTGGAAAATCTACATCAGCACATGAACTTACCCGACTCCAACTTCACACTGCACAAGTAGAGTGTTATTGCTATTCCAAACCGCACATACTACGGATAGACACAAAGTGCTGGAGTAACACAGCAGGTCAGGCAGCACCTCTGGAGAATGTGAATAGGTAATGTTTCTAGTCGACCCTAAACAGCATCTTATGTCCATGTTCCCCAGAGATGCGGCCTGACCCGCTGAGTTACTCCCAGCACTTTGGGTCTTTTTTTGTAAGCCAGCATCTGCAGTGCCTTGTTTTTACATTTTCTCTGTTGAGAAAGAAGCAGGTTTTATATTTAGGGTCGATTAACTCGGGTTCGGACCCTCCCTCAGACCTGACCCGAAACGTCACCCATCCTTTTTCTCCAGAGACCCACTGAGTTACTCCAGCAGTGTGACTATCTTTGGTATAACCCAACAACCGCAGATCTTTGTTTCTACATACATTTGGGCAAAGGTGAAATCTAGTAGATAATTTGCATTATTTTCAGTCTTTATTGGATTGGATATTTTGCCTACCAATTCTGCTATTAATAGTTTCTTCAAGAAAGAAATTGGTCCAGATGAGATACATTATTGGGAGAACATATTTGCCACGGGAATTTTTGAAATGTAAATTGTTTAGATGTCACATCATTTCCTGGGTCAAAAACTTGTTGTGAAACCAAACCTGCCAACCCCAAGGGCAAAAAATAGCTTGAAGTAATTTTCCAAATGTAATTAATTAAAATGAAGGGAAATTCAAAATTGAATAATGAAAGGCCTGGATGGTGGATGTGGAGAGGATGATTCCGCTGGTGGGAGAGACTAGGACCAGAGTCAATAGCCTCAAAATAAACGGACATACATTTAGAAAGGAGATGAGGAGTAATTTATTTAATCAGAGGGTGGTTAATCTGTGGAATTCTTTGCGACAGAAGGCCGTGGAGACCAAGTCAGTGGATATTTTAAGACGGAGATTGACAGGTTCTTGATTAGTATGGGTGTCGGGGAGAGAAGGCAGGAGAATGGGGTTGAGGGGGATAGATCAGCCGTGATTGAATGGCAGAGTAGGCTTGATGGGCCGAATGGCCTAATTCTGCTCCTAGAACCTATGAACATACGAGTTGGAGAATCAAAGAATAGCCCAGCAGAGAAAGAGCGCTGATCAAGCCTGTGCTGGCTCTTGCCAAAATTAACCAATGTAGTCCCTTTTCTACTTAGTCAGGTTTTCTCTTCCAAGTACTTTCCAATTATTATAACAATCCATATTCACAATTGTACCTGACACATATTCCACGAGTTAACTAACCGCAGCAAAGATATCTCTTCAGTTGTATTCACTTTTGGCAATGACCTTCATTTTGTGCGCTCTGTTGACCAAGCTCAGCTAATGAAAACTGTTTCATCTAATTTACTGGAAATGTAATCCCACAATAATTTTAACAACTAAAATCGCCTTTTAGGCTTCTCTACTCCAAGGAGAAACAGTACATAATTAGTATATAATGAACAGAACTAGGATTGAGCCCCATAAGTGAAGAACAGCTTGGACCTTATAGAATCGTGATCCTCTTTGCATTTTTTGAGCTAATCTTCCTGCCTTTTGATTTCCCAAGTGCTCAAAATTATTTTAAGTCTTTGAAGAGAAGAAATCCAAAGTAAAATCCTCCCGACAAAGGAATTTCCTTTCATCTTTGACGGTGCAGAATTCTAGACTATTCGGAAACGACAAACAACCTCTCAATATCTATCCCACCAACCTCTCGAAGAATCAATGAGATCACTTCCCATTCTTGTTCACAGAGGGGAACTAAATATAGGTCCTAACTACTCGTACTCTCCACAGAGCAACAGTAACTGTCATCTCAGTTATCACTCTAATGGATCTATAACGATTGCCTGCAAGTATCTTTCCTTAGGCAAGTAAAATAAAACCATGGTACTCCCGGTTGATCTCACCAAGATCATGTACAACTACAGCAAAAGTTAACGACACTTGTACTTCAACCCCTTGAGGTAAAAGCCAACCTAACATTTACTTTCCTAACTGTGCACCATCCCCACAGATCAACTTCAATTTTACCAGCAAACACAACCCAGTTTCCCTCTTTATGCCAATTGTTACAAGTATCTCACCATTTAATGCTTCACATTTTGTTTTTGGTCTTCCATAACAAGATTAACTTGTAAAACTCTCATTACCCAGATTTCCAGAAAGCAGAATGTTTTCTGGTAATGTAATCATGGCTGAAGATACAGAAACAAGGAAATGCAGATGCTGGATTGATTAGTTGAAAAGGGACAAAAAGTGCTGGAGCAACCTAACGGGTCAGACGACAAGTCTGGAGAACATGGATAGGCGATGTTTCTGTTGGGACCCTTCTCCGAAGGATGGCTTACACGAAACAGGGAATGCATAAAGGGATCCTTTGTTGGTTGGTAAGATGCAATGAGCAGTGTGCCAGTGATTCGGTGCGGGGCCTGAACTTACTAACTATCTATATAAATACCTTGGATAAAAACATTAGAGTTATGGATGCCAAATTTGCTGAGCTGGATGAAAGAAAGATAGAAAAGTAAATTAATAGGACATAAAGGTGGCTACAGAGATATATAGATACATGAAGTAAATGGACAAAGATCTGCCATTAAAGAACGAATGTGAAAAAAGTTAAATTGACCATTTTGGCAAGAGAAAGTAAAAAGCATATTCAGTAAAATGGTGAGAGGTTGCAGAACTCAGAGATATGGAGGGATCTTTGGCAAGATATGAGGTTGCTTTGGCAAGAAAGGTGAAAGTAAATCCAAAGGGTTTCTACAGCTATATTAATAGCAAAAGGATAACGAGGGATAAAATTGGACCATTAGAGAACCAGAATGGACAGCTATCTGCAGAGCCAAAAGAGATGGGGGAGATATTGAACAATTTCTTTTCTTCGGTATTCACCAAGGAGAAGGATATTGAACTCTGTGAGGTAAGGGAAAAAAAGTAGAGTAGCTATGGAAACTATGAGATTCAAAGAGGAGGAAGTACTGACACTTTTGAAAAATATAAAGGTGGATAAGTCTCCAGGTCCTGACAGGATATTCCCTAGGACATTGAGGGAAGTTAGTGTAGAAATAGCAGGAGCTATGACAGAAATATTTCAAATGTCATTAGAAACGGGAATAGTGCCGGAGGATTGGCGTACTGCGCATGTTGTTCCATTGTTTAAAAAGGGTTCAAAGAATAAACCTAGCAATTATAGACCTATTAGTTTGACGTCAGTGGTGGGCAAATTAATGGAAAGGATACTTAGAGATAATATATATAAGCATCTGAATAAACAGGGTCTGATCAGGAACAGTCAACATGGATTTGTGCCTGGAAGGTCATGTTTGACAAACCTTCTTGAATTTTTTGAATCGGTAACTAGGGAAATTGATGAGGGTAAAGCAGTGGATGTTGTCTATATGGATTTCAGTAAGGCCTTTGACAAGGTTCCCCATGGAAGGTTGGTTCAGAAGGTTCAATCTTTGGGTGTTAATAGCAGAGTAGCAAGATGGATTCAACAGTGGCTGAATGGGAGATGTCAGAGAGTAATGGTGGATGGGTGTTTGTCAGGTTGGAAGCCGGTGACCAGTGGGGTGCCTCAGGGATCTGTGTTGGGTCCACTGTTGTTTGTCATGTACATCAATGATCTGGATGATGGGGTGGAAAATTGGATAAGTAAGTATGCAGATGATACTAAGATAGGTGGTGTTGTGGATAATGAAGTAGATTTTCAAAGTCTACAGAGAGATTTGGGCCATTTGGAAAAGTGGGCTGAAAGATGGCAGATGGAGTTTAATGCTGATAAGTGTGAAGTGCTACATCTTGGCAGGACAAATCAAAATAGGACGTACATGGTAAATGGTAGGGAATTGAGGAATGCTGTGGAACAGAGGGATCTAGGAATAACAGACCTCCCAACATTTGATTGTCAAAATTCATAATATTTCCCCTCAAAATTCATATTTTTAAATGAAAATTCATAATATGTCGCGGCGCCCTATTCGGGGTCCCATGTCACAAATTCTAAATTGTGAAGAAGTATTTTAAATGCCAAAATGTGAAAAAGGTACATGTATGCTGAAACATTTATAATTCTTTGTTAAACTTTGATAAACTTGGCACTAGACTCACCTTAATTTCTCTCACTTGGGGTTGTTGCCGGCGGCTATGCGCCTGCGCAGATCAGCGGGCTGCCGGCGGGCGGGTGCGGCACATGCGCACTTGGCCAGGTTGCCGGCGGGTCTGCGCCTGCGCACTGGGTGGGGGTTGGGTTGGGGGGGGGAGGCCCGGTGATGGGGCTGCCGCGAGCGGCCGGCTGCCGGCAAGAAAGTGCCGCTGATCGCGCGGGCCGGCGCCGCCCGGGCTCTGGGCCGGGCGTGGCGTGGCTCGAAATGGCGCCAGGCCCGGCAACCCTCCCCCACTGCGCATGCGCGGCCACTGGGGCCCGGCAACCCTCCCCCACTGCGCACGCGCGTCCACTGGGGCCCGGCAACCCTCACCCACTGCGCACGCGCGGCCACTGGGGCCCGGCAACCCTCCCCCACTGCGCACGCGCGGCCACTAGGGCCCGGCAAAGTGCCGCTGATCGCGCGGGCCGGCAAACCGGGGACACATGGCGCCGGCGTTCACCACGGGAGGAAGAATTTAGCGGGATAATTAGGGTACAAATCGGGATGGCGGGAAGGGAACCTAAAAAGCGGGAATATCCCGCCAAAAGCGGGATAGTTGGGAGGTCTGGAATAACTGTGCATAGTTCCCTGAACGTGGAATCGCATGTAGATAGGGTGGTAAAGAAAGCCTTTGGTGTGCTGGCCTTTATAAATCAGAGCATTGAATATAGGAGTAGGGAAGTAATGTTAAAATTGTACAAGGCATTGGTAAGACCAATTCTGGAGTATGGTGTACAATTTTGGTCGCCTAGTTATAGGAAGGATGTCAACAAAATAGAGAGAGTACAGAGGAGATTTACTAGTATGTTGCCAGGGTTCCAGCAACTATGTTACAGAGAAAGGTTGAACAAGTTAGGTCTTTATTCTTTGGAGCGCAGAAGGTTAAGGGGGGACTTGATTGAGGTCTTTCAAATGATGAAAGGGATAGACAGAGTTGACGTGGATAAGCTTTTCCCATTGAGGGTAGGGAAGATTCAAACAAGAGGGCATGACATGAGAATTAAGGGACAGAAGTTTAGGGGTGACGTGAGGGGGAACTTCTTTACTCAGAGGGTGGTGGCTGTGTGGAATGAGCTTCCAGCAGAGGTGGTGGAGGCAGGATCGATTTTAACATTTAAAAGTAAAGTGGATAGGTATATGGACGTGAAGGGAATGGAGGGGTATGGTCTGAGTGCAGGTAGATGGGACTAGGGGAAAACAAATGGTCGGCACGGACTGGAAGGGCCGAGAGGGCCTGTCTCCGTGCTGTAATTGTTATATGGTTATATGGTTATATGGTTATCTGGGTGCCCGAGTTCATAATTTGCAAAAGGCCAGAAACCAGGTACAGCGAATTAGAAAGAATAACAGGATGTGATGTGAAAAGGCAGATTGAAAATGCAAATTAGGAGATTATATCTCCCTAAAGCAAGGCGTGTATGAGATTACAAGTGGAGAAATACGCGTTAACACCTCATCTCAGGAAGGATGATATCTGGTTGTTTAAGAAGGAACTGCAGATGCTGGAAAATCGAAGGTAGACAAAAGTGCTGGAGAAACTCAGCGGGTGCAACAGCATCTATTCAGCGAAGGAAATAGGCAACGTTTCGGGCCAAAACCCTTTGTGTTTCGGCCCGAAACGTTGCCTATTTCCTCAAGGGTTTCGTGCCGAAACGTTGCCTATTTCCTTCGCTCCATAGATGCTGCTACACCCACTGAGTTTCTCCAGCACTTTTGTCTACCTAGGATGATATCTGGAATGGGTCATTTGTCCCGGGATGAAACGTTTGATTGAAGCACAGAGCATACGGACTTTGGAGATACAGTGTGGAAGCAGGCCCATCGACCCACTGAGTCAGCACCGACCAACCATCACCCCGTACATTAGCACTTTCCTACACGGTATGGACAATTTTCAACTTTTACAGACACTAATTAACCTACAAATCTACACAACTTGAGTTTGGGAGGACACTGGAACACCCAGAGAGAACCCATGTGGTCACACGGAGAACGCACAAACTCCATACAAACAGCACGCATGGTCAGGATCGGACGCAGGTCCCTGGCATTGTAAGGCAGCAACTCTACGGCTACGCCACTGTGCCACCCACTACTGTTCCACGTATCTTTCATCCAGTTTAGCCATAGAATATGGAACTAGAGGCCATTGTTTAAATATAAAGGAGTCACCAGCTCCTTAAGATAAAGGAACAACTTTTCTGAGAGTCGTGTCTTTGAAACTGTCTTCCTCAAAGGGCAATCAATGGAAGTAGGAACTGAATATTTTTAAGGATGAAATAGAATTTTGATGAGTAGTGGTAAATGTTTACTGGATGTAAAGCATGAGTGGACCGTAATGTCACCATTCAAGATCTAATTGAATGGGAAGATGACTTGAGGGGTCAGTTAGCCAACTCCTGCTCCTAATTTGGACATTTGTGCACAGTATTTGATGCTCATTATTAGAACAGAAAACCTTTTTTGCAGCTCTGCTGAAAATTGACATAATCCGCCTTTTGAGGAAGTATGGTAGGATGTCTCGAATTCATGTAATCTCAATCTTTAATCCCTATCAGATTCCGGGGAGATTTTACACCCCTTTTAAAATTACGCAACTTTTTAAAAAGTTTTTTTTTAAAACTCCAATATTCTGCAATGCTCTTATACAATTTTCACTTCAATTATTATTTTAGTCGTGGGCAAGGGGGTGGGGGTGGGGAGTGAGCAGAAGGGAAAGAAATGACATCCATGGTTGGCTCAAAGTTAGTGAGAAGAGCCACACATAATTAATGTGATTATTTGATGTCAGCATTGCTTGGAGTTCAAAGCCAGTTTACCATAATCAGGATAATTATTACCAATTTACTTGAACAGGAAATAAGTTAACCAATTATAAGAGGGAGTCTTTTTTTATTTTAAAAGTTAAATTTTTTAACTTTACTTTGGTCCACCAAGTCCGCGCTGATTACTTGGGTCCACCAAGTCCGACCAATTTAATTTCATAACCAAGCTTGAGCAAATTTCTTTCATGTTATTGCTTTTCTTTTTCTCGCGCATTCCTGCATGTAAATAATGGGACATGTGAAGGAAGGAACCACAGATGCTGGTTTACTCCAAAGATAGCCTCAAAATCTCATCGGGACAGGCAGCATCCCTGGATAGAAGGAACAGGTGACGTTTCGGGTCGAGACTCTTCTTCAGACTGAGACTGAAAGAAGGGTCTCCACCCGAAACGTCACCCATTCCTTCTATCCAGAGATTGGACATGCAAATTCAGTTTACAATATAACAACTATAGTTAAAGAATCATTTGCAAGCTCATTTCCCGACTCATCCATTAAAGGCATTGCCGATGCAGAATTTGCCCGATGGAGCAATTAATGTGACCAAGAAGGATTGTAGGCGTTGAGGTGATTATTCTCTATACTCTGGCTATCAAAGGGTGGGGGGGAGAAATCATTCTGCACTCATCCAAAGAAACCTCCTAACAATCAATGTGTGGATGATGAGTGAGGACAGAATTAGGCCCATGTGGTACCAAATGAATAACTTACTGTCTGACCAGCTTGGTACTACCTACATTGTTGTATAAATTACTTCCATGATAATCTACACATACAACGGGTTTCTGCATCACATCATCGATTCTCCTTAAAAAATATGAAGACACGTCATCAACTTTCAATATTCTTTCCCTTCCACCTTTGTGCTTATTTTTTGTTTAAGTGCTGATATCAGGAGGGCGAGAGAACGACGTGGAGTAAGATCGATACTTAAGCCATTAATCCGCGAGTTGCGTCAATTGAATTAATAACTAATTAATTGGAGGAATGTTTTTAAAGATAAATGTTATTTGATTTACAGAGCAGAAGAGCTGTCAATATATCCGTTGGAGTATTTTACTGTAATCCCAAGCCCCCCCAAAATCATCCCAATGCAATAGATTTGATTTGAAATCCAGATAATTATATATAGGCCAAGTAAGAAAGGAAATAACATTTTCTCATGTTAACTGATTCAATTGTAACATTGATTTAATTAGTAATGCATTTGTCAGGGATGCTACGTTCTCAATAAACCATTAAACTTGATGAATTCCAGCAGTATTGGCATTATTGACAATCAGAGTATGAAATAGTTGTGAGACAACTTGCAATAATTAACTTACCCTCCACTGATCCCTTTATAATGCACATTGCACAGACTTTAGGGTTGTCATAGTAACCCTAGAACAAAGAATCAACATAAAGAAAATGTTTAGTGTTAAGTCAGTGTTTTCACTATAGTTTACAACAGCATAATTAATATAACTATATTTTCAAGGCCATAACATAATAGGTAGAGTCAAAGTAATTGTTACGTTAAATTGATGATGTCATTTGTAATATTCGGAAAACCTACTCCTGGGAGAAGCATATGGGCTTGGTTTTGCAAGCTCCTTTATATTAAAATGTAAGTGGATTCATCTTTCTCCTCTAACATCTGAAATAGACTTACAACGTCATAGAAGGACACTCCTCAACTTGTTTTCGGAATTCCAGTCCAAACTATCCTGCAGTTTGGCCTGGGAATTGTTAAAAATCCTTGGTCTATTGACTTCAGTGCTGATTTAAACGTTTAAAACAAAATATTATCCATACCAGACAGTTGCCTTTTCAATAATAACCGACAATGGGCCCCCAAGTGTAAGCATCCAACAAAATCAGATGCAGGTGGACAATATGTCAGCATTCTATCTCTATCCCACCTTAATATTGATGAAGACACATTGAACATCAGTGGTGTTTAGTTTATTTTAGAGATACAGCGTTGAAACAGGCCATTCAGCCCATCGAGTCTGCGCCTACCGACAATCCGTACACGGGTTCTACATTATCCAGTTTCGCATCCTGCACACTGGGGCACTTTACGGAAATCAATTAACCGAAAAACCTGCATGACGTTGGAATGCGGGAGGAAACCGGAGCACCCGGAGGAAAACCCACCTAGGGAGAAGGTACAAACTCCAAACAGACAGCGCCCGTAGTCAGATCAAACCGAGCTCTCTGCCGCAGTGAGGCGGCAGCTTTACCGCCACGCCAGTGCCACAACAGATTTCAGTATCTTGGCGACACGGGGGGAGATCAGACCAGATTCCCAGTGGGATTTTCCCCAGGATTGGATGTGGCAATTATATTCCCCCAAAATGAATAGCCTTTTAATAGTCATTATCACGTCTCACACATGAATAGTAAGTAGAGGAACACAGTTCTGATAAACTGTACCTAACCAGAAGTTAACCACATCAGGATAAGGAACGAGCTGACAAATATTTACATTGCTATAGTGAGAGAGAATCAATGCCCAGCACAATGTCCCACAGGTTTTGCATAAGATAAAATGAAGCTACTGACAATGAAAAGGAACATATGCTGCAAGAACAAAACACTTGATCAAAAGTCTAGCTCATCCCCTGCTTATTTTCACTAGATATATGGAATTGGAAATAGCTGTTTGATGCTGCATCAATGGCCCACAAAATGTTATATTGTAAATATTTATCAGTCCTGACATTTATTTTAAACCACAAGCCAATATATAAATATATAGTAGATATTTATCAGCCGTTTGATGAAGCAAAACAATAAAAGGAATTTTAGTCCTCAAGTATAGTTTAGTTTAGCTTAGAGATACACCATGAAAACAGGCCCTTTGGCCCATCGAGTCCATTAATGACTTGTTTGCATTAGTTCTACATTAATCTCACCTTATCCACTCCCTACACACTAGGGACAATTTTAGAGACCAATTAACCTGCAAATCCACACATCTTTGGGACATAGCAAGAAACCGGAGCACCCGGAGGAAAGCCACGCGGTCACAGGGGGAATGTGCAAACTCCACACAGACAGCATACGAGGTCAGGATTGAACTCTGGTCTCTGGTGTTGCGAGACAGCAGCTCTATCAGCTATGCCACTGTGCCATCTTTTGGGGTAAATTTTTATTTATTTATTTTTTTTTAAAAATTAAGCATCCTACAACAGTGTGCCTTGCAGCATCCATTCACACACGCATTGAATCAATTGATTTTTTTGTTTAATCCTATTAGGTAGCATTAAAAGATTTTCGTACTTTCACAAATTCTACGAGCAGTTTCCCATTAAATGTAGAGACTTCTCCTTGAACACTGAGCTTTCCTTTCCTGACGGAGAAGGTCACCAATTCATCGTGTGCCGTGCTGTGTCCCACTTTATCAAAGATATCCAGATCTTTCACCACCACATGCTGCCCATTTAGTCTCACGTCAAAGACCTAGAGAGAGAGAAAGAAAATTACAAACAATTTGTCCATAAATAGGCCACAACTATATATAAATTGATTTTCTTTTGCTTTTAAATATGAGGAAAACTTCTACACAATTTGATCTGGTAGCTAATAATACAACTTGTGTTTGCGTTTTATTAACATTTAAACAGCATTTATCTTAAGATATCACATCTGACCACAAGACAAATGTCTCAAACATTACCACAATGGCAAACCGATCCAAGTATTTTTGTATTAGTTTAGTTTATTATTGTTATGTGTACAGAGGTACAGTGAAAAGCTTTTGTTTGCATGCTAGCGAGTAAAAATGAAATTAAGCCCCAAAATCCTTTTAGCTAATTTAGTGAAAAGGTGGTGCTACATGATTGCAGAGGTTTCCTTCCAACGATCACAGGAATTGCCGATGAGCTTATCATAAATTGCTTAACATTGGACAGATAAAAGAATAAATTATTGGCAAACGCATCAAGGCCGAGCTGCAACACAAGGCAGTCAGCTCCTGTAGAACTGTGAAAACATGTGTATGAAGGAACCGGTTTAAACCAAAGATAGACACAAAATGCTGGAGTAACTCAGCGGGCCAGGCAGCACCTCTGAAGAGAAGGAATGGGTGGCGGTTCGGGTCGGGACCCTTCTTCAGACTTCAGGCGGAAGAAGGGTCTCGACCCCAAACGCCACCCATTCCTTCTCTCCGGAGATCTGCTTGTCCTGCTGAATTACGCCAGCATTTTGTGTCTAACTGTGAAAGCATACAAGCTACATATAAACTGAATAGTTAACTCCACTTCAACACAAAATCCCTCCGTGGTATTCTCTGTCCAGTTCAATCACCTGAAAATTCAATCACCTAAAACGTTGTGCTCCTCCTACTTATCTTCAAATGTAATAACCCTCATTGGCAACCATTCCTTGAGCTGGCAAGGCCCCATCTCTCAAGTATCTCATCTCCCCTCCCCTTCACTTTGTTAACCATGCCCTTATCTCTTTTCTCACACATAACTGTCAGTGGCCTTGGCAGTTAGATTTAGCTTATAATACTCCTGAGAAGCTTCTCACGGACTACAAGCGACGGTTGCATTACATTCCACACCCATGTGGCATCCAAATGTTGTGATGACATGAGATAAAGGGGAAGGCTGTTTATTCCAAACCCAAGTTCAAAATTATATTGAGTATCCAACGTTTTCCCCGTCTTGGATCCTGTACAGCACAACGGGTCACCATTCCGAAGTGTTCTGATATCACTTTATATAATTAATTTCATAAGTAAACCGTCATCTAATTTAGATTTTAGATGCTGCGCATGGAACCTGCAGAATGACTGGCACAACATTTTAATCTGCATCAAAATACTGGAAATACTGATTTCCATGCTGGAAATACTGATTGTATTTTTTTTTTAAGATTTATTCACTTTACATTTACTTACAAAATTATATTCAGACAGTATTGGACCCTGTTTTTTTCAAACCAGTCAGGGTATTGAGTAGTGAGGTTGGGATGTTATGTTACAGCTGTATAACACAATGGTGAGGCCACACTGGAGTATCGCAAACCAGAGGACATGAGAAGGGAAAGGTTTAGGTTGAGAGGGGAAAATTTTAATAGGAACCCGAGGGGCAATTTTTTCCATGTGCCTCCCTCTCGCCTCTTTATACTGGCCAGATCCACTCCACACTCCTGATGCACGGTTGCGACCCAAAATGTCAATTAACCATTTGCCCCCACAGCTGCTGCCTGATCCGCAGAGTTCCTTCAGCAGTTTATTTTATCATCATGTGATTCATGATGCTTCTTAAATGTTGTGAAGAGAATGTTTTCGAGAGTGGGATTTAGCTCTTGGGGCTAAGGGAATCAAGGGATATGGGGAAAAAGCCGGAACAGGGTTCTGATTTTGGATGATCAGCCGTGATCATATTGAAAGGTGGTGATGGCTCGAAGGGCCGAATGCCCTACTCTTGCACCTATTTTCGATGTTTCTATGAAAGTATCTGCCTGCACCACATTCTCAAGCATTCCAGATAGCAACCATCTTCTGGGTGCAAAATAATTCTTCAGATATCTTCTAAATTTCTTACCCCTCATATTAAACCTACATCCAATCACAACCAGAGAGCAGTGCTGAACTATCTACCTCTTTGGTGATGCTCCAACTATCCTTGATCGGACTTCGCTGGCTTTAACTTGCACTAAACGTCATCCCCTTATCTTGTATCTATATAGTGTAAATGGTTCGATTGTAATCATGTATTGTCTTTCTGCTGACTTGATAGCACGCAACAAAAGCTTTTCACTGTACCTCGATACACGTGACAATAAACTAAACTTAAACTGAAACATCCCCTGGGTTTTATTCAACCTTGCCATGTGGAGCCGTTTCTTACTATCAACCTAATCAATTTTAGATCTCTCTTTCAGATGCTCTCTTCACCTTATCCAAAGCCAACCCTATTCAGTCTTTCCTCAGATCTAAAACATTCCAATCTAGGCAACATCTCAGTGAAAGGCCTCTGCACCCTCTCCGATTAAATCACATCCTTTTATAGCATGGTAACCTGAACTCCACACAATTTTCTATCTGTAGCCTTTTTAATGTTTTATCAAACTGCACCAAGACCTCCCTCCTCTTGTACCCTACACCGCAGCTAATGAAGGCATGCTGCAAGTATGCAGCTTTCATCGCCTTTCATCTACCCATATTGCCACCTTTAAGGATTTCTATACTTGTAATCAACATTCCTGTGTTTCCCAATACTCCCTGGAACACTACCATTCATGGTCTATGTTCAACCTGATTAGACGCTCCAAAACGGCATGACTTTGTACTTACCAAGAATAAAATCAATCTAGCATTGCTCTGCCCAACTTATCATCTGCTCAATATCATGTGGTTTGCTCAAGACGACACGTCTCACTATCAACAACACACCGGGCAAATGCAAGGGGAAAGAATAGCAAGATCCTTAATGGCATTGATGTACAGGGAGATATTGGGAACCAAGTCCATAGTTCCCCGAGAGTGGCAATGGAAGCAGATAGAGTGGTTAAGGCGGCCCGTGGCATGCTTGCCTTCATTGGTTAAGGTACTGAGCATAAGAGTCAGGAAGCCACATTGGTTGAGGTACTGAGCATAAGAGTCAGGAAGCCACGTTGCATCTTTATAGGACTTTGGTTTAGCTGCGTTTACGTGCAGATCGGGTAGACAGTCAGAAACTTTTCCCCAGATGGAATTACCAAAGACTAGCAGTTTAAAGTGAGAGGGCAAAAAGTTTAAAAGGAGACGTGTCGGACAAATCTGTTTTCACTCTAGGCTGGTGGGTGCCTGGAACATGCTGCCAGGGGTGATGGAGGAAGCAGATACGACAGCGATGTTTAAGAGGCTTTCAGATAGGTGCATGTGTCTGCTGGGGATAGGGGAAAATGGATCACATGCTGGCAGAAGAGATTTGTTTAACTTAGCATTATGTTCAGCACAGATATTATGGGCAGAAGGGCCTGTTCCTGTTGTACTGTACTACATTCTATGTATAGCAAATCAATCATAGAGAGCTAGTGTCCTACAGCACAGAAACTGATCCTTTAGCTCAACTCATCCACGCCAACCAAAATGATTATTGTGATATTCTTGTATTTGGACTATAATCCCTCTATCCCTTTCTTATCCATGTACCGGTCCAAATGATTTTTTAAATGCAGTGATTATACCCGTTTCTTCCATCTCCTCTGGCAGCTTGTTCCATATACCCATTACCTCTGTGTGAAAAGGTCTGGTCCTCAGATGTTCCCTCTTATCTTACATGTATACCCTCTAGTTTTAAACTCCCCCGCCGGAGGTCGGATGGGCCAGCGGTGGGTGCAGGAGGTCGGTCGTAGACATGGCGCCAAGAGAACAAAGAGCGACTCAGTGTGGAGGTCCGCCGAGAAAAAAAAGAGGGACCCTGGGGGAGGAGAGCCCACCAAAAACAAAGAGGGATCCAGCATGGGGGGCCGCCAAGAGCAACGATGGGCCATTGGGGTATACATTAAACACTTGTAACTTTGTCCGTCCCCTTTATGCGGCGACTTCACATACGGTATGCAAAACAAAGAATTTCACTGTGACATGTCACAGATGATAATAAAGTCTCATTCATACATTCCCTTGTAATAATATTTTTAGTAATGGATAATGTTGAATGTCTGCTACCGCAAAATCCGGCCCAGTGTTTTGTAAAGCGAGAACAGACATAGGCAAAGAACTTCACTTTCCACTTTGAGAGGCACCTAAAAATGTTTTGTAAATGGATTCAAAGTCCATATCCACTGCTCAACAATATATGATATTTGAACTGATCAACTGGGTGCAGCTTTGGATGAGTTTACTGATATTTGCTTATGTTTTATCTTAGGTTAACAGTAACGTTTCAAAGGTCTTCAGCAAGTAAGTTGAATGAAAATAGAGTTAAATTTTAGCCTGACCATGTTGTTGCAAACATTGTGGCTTTGATGATTGATCGTTTGAATGTAGAACCAAAGAACAGACAAGGCTCCACAGAGGAGGCTTTTCATCCAGAAGGGAGAAATTTGTCTTAAGGGTGTTTATGAACCATTCCTCCACATTGATCCCCACTAGCCTGCAGTCCGTCCTTTCACCCTTTTTGATTTTTAGTCCTGTTAAACCAAAATGTTTGTTGTAGGTATTTTATGTGGTGGGTGGGGGGACGGGAAGGGGGAAACTTTATTTCTACGGTTTTCCTCCGAATCGTATCTTCGGCCTATCGTCGGGATTGGAGCGGCGTTTCCTGTGGGGATCGGCCGGGACTACAGCTTCGGCAGCGGCACCGCTGGGACACCAACACGGAGCAGGCGATGCCTTACCCGGGTCGCCATGTGGTAAGCTCCGGAGTGCTGTGACCACCGACTCCCAACATTGCGGAGCTGCGGTCTGCGGAGCGTTCAGCCGCGGGCGGGCGGCGCTGGTATTAAAATACCGCGGAGCCCGGGATCCGAGATCGCCAGAGTCGGAGCTCCAACCAGCCATGAGGACTTTGAGTGCTGCGGTCTCCGGGAAGGGAGCAGCCGCTCCAGACATTTCCAAGCCACTGAGGACTATTTCACCCGACGCCGGAGTTCCCGCTTCCCGGCAGGAGGGCCTATAACATCGGGACGCCGTTGCAGTGACTGGCTGCGGAGGCCTCAAATAGGCCCCGACCTCGGGTAGACTAGGAGGAGGAGGAGGACTAGACTTTTTGGTGCCTTCCATCACAGTGGAAAGTGTTGATTCTGCTGTCGGGAGGATGTTCATGTTGAATCCTACAGTGTATGGTGTCTTTATTTTTCTTCTTTTATTTAATTTTATATGGATGTATGGTAATCTAATTTTTTTTCTCTGTAAGGCACTTTGGCTTCAACCTGATTTGATTTAAAAGTGCTATATAAATAAAATATTACTTACTAGTGTAAGAAACGCTACATTTCCAAGATTTTGATTCTTGTCCCCATCTTTGACACAATTCCAATAAAATTCACCACAAACAGAACCAAGCCAGCTGCATTAAGGTTTCTTATACAGCTTTCTGTTCCTGAGCACAATTGTAGATAATTGCTACTGCATACAATCTTTCAGACAGCAGATGTTAATGATTGTGCTGTTAATTTATTCCTTCCTGCCCTCCACTGGAGTCCACACATGATCCTTTCTTTTCTTCTTCACCATGTCCCAAATGCACACCACCTCCCCAATCTCCTATTTTCAATACCCCTAGCTTCTCCCTGTTTTCATGTTGATCAAAACCTGTTGTAATTGCCAATATTTTAGATTTCAGATCCAAAGAAACAATCACCCAAGCCAGCAACACCCCCACATTAGGTGCTGGCTTGCTGAGTGTTTCCAGAATCTTGTGCTCATATTTCACATTTTCAAGTCTCTGAAGTATTTTCTATATTAGGAACACAAAGACCTTGAATGTCAACAAAAACATCAATCTTGAAAATCCAATGTATTAAAATAAATTTGGAATGCATAATCCTACATTCAGTAACATCTATTGAATGCAATATTGTATTTGACTTAATTATCGAGTTTCAGTCTTCAAGTAAACCTCAAATACCTGTTTTTGCAATTTAATTATAACATTAATAAGCAATATCAAGCTGAGTATTTACTTCATATTTAGCTACGGATTGTTCAAAGATATCAGCAGCATTTTGGCTTTGAACAATTATTATGCCAAGATAAATACTATTAACTAGCATATTGATGTGTATCAATGGATCGCAATGTGTATACAATATTTAGTAATTGGCAGTTAATTGTTTATCCAACAAACAAAGTTAGAGGGGACAAAGCCAAACACAGGGTACTGGAGGAACACAGCGGGTCAGGCAGCATCCATGGAGGGAATGAACAGATGATATTTCGAATCGGAACCCTTCTTCGGACCGAAACATCACTTGTCCATTTCCTCCACAGATGTTGCCTGTGCCACTGAGTTCCTCCAGCAGATGTGTTTTGTTTAGGGCTCCACTTCTGTAGTTCCTTGGTAGACAAAAGTGCTGGAGAAACTCAGCAGGTGCGGCAGCACCTATGGAGCGAAGGAAATGGGCAACGTTTCCGGCCGAAACCCTTCTTCAGACTCCATTTCTGGAGTTCGATGTTTCTCTAATGACTAGTAAAGATTTGTCTATTCTTCTCAATGGAAGTTTTTAGTTTGGTTTTAGAGATACAGCACGGAAACAGGCCCTTTTGCCCACTAAGTCCACACTGACCAGCGATCCCCGCATATTAACACTATCCTACACTAGGGACAATTTTTACGCTCATACAAACCAATTAACCTACAAACCTGTACAGCTTTGGAGTATGAGAGAAAACCAAAGTTCTTGGAGAAAACCCACGCAGGTCACGGGGAGAAGGTACAAATTCCGTACAGACAAGCATCCGTATCCAGCATCAAACCTGGGTCTCTGGCGTTGTAAGGCAGCAACCTACCACTGCGCCACCATGCCTCCAAGTTGATTAAAAAAAAAACAGAATTGCCCTGATAATTAATAATACATCCGTAAAATATTTCATGATGGTAAAGTTGGTTCCTTTTCGCCTCATTTCCCTCTCCGATTTGATGACTGGAATATATTCAGTAATTAAAGCAGCCACTGACCAGGGCTAACTTTCTGGAAGGATCCCTTAGTTACATAAAAAAAGTCAGCACCTAGATTCTCAGCTTAATAATGCCTAATCACCAGCAGTTCAACAGCCTACTGAATATCCTATACCAGTCTGCTTTACATTTTTTGATGACTCGGCATTTAATTTGAGCTCGTGCATTTATACTTGTATTCCACCAACGGGTCAACCAATGTTTTCCGTCGACTTTAAAAATATATCTCTTCACCCATTCTGGAACTAACAGAAACAACTAGTTGTCATACCAGTTCCACCCTCATAATCCCTCGTTATCATACCTTCCCCGGCCAACAATGGGCCATTATGGGCTCCACCCTTCCTGAGGTCATCTTTTGCCAACCCTGATATGTTCTGGGGTTTATTTCTCACCCCAACTCTACTTTCAGTCTAAAGGAGGGTTCCAACCTGAAACGTCACCTATTATTTTTCTCCAGAGATGTGGCTTAACCCGCTGAGTTACTGTAGCATTTGTGTCTACCTTCAGTGTAAACCAGCATCTGCAGTTTCTTCCCACACAAAGCAACACGGGTATTGCACCAGATAATTGGAATAGAGCTGGAAAACTATCTCATCTCCAACTCATAATCACACTTTATTAGTCAAATATGTTTTGCAACATAGGAGGAATTTGATACGAGGATCATACACCCACCAGCTGCCATCTTAGTGAATGAGCAGTATTCATTTTCATGTTTAACCAGTTAAACTGGAACTAACAAAGAGCCAATTTCACAACAACCAAAAAGGTACAAAATTAAAACCGTCAAAGCCTGGAACAAACTTGCAGTCATACATCATCATTTGACACTTACAGAAAGGGCTCAACGCACATGAAATAAAATGAATTACTGTGACTTGCAGTTAACATTCAGAAATGTGGCATGATAAGTTGTATTTGTTGGTAGTCAAGAAGCTGGGGTAAGCATTAATCCTTCTTCAAGCAACATGATGTAATCTTTAACATCATTTACCAGAATTTATTTAAATAGTACTTATGGCCAGTTAAAGGCCAACACCATTATCAACAAAAATTGAACCCAAACAATTATAACAATACCATTGGCAACCAAGTGCAGTACCTTATATGCATCAGCCTAAATGTTCTTAAATCCTGGAAAGCGTCTTGACCCCTTACCTTTAGACGCAAGATTAGTATTAACCAAACTTGAGGCATGCATCAGCATCCAATGAGTTTCAATAGGCACAAGATTAGCATTTACAATGCCCAGCTCTTTAAGATCTTCTCAGAGTCTGGAAATGGTAAGAAAATGGATCAGATATCCCAGTGTCAGGATGTCATGTTACAACTGCATAAGACGTTGGCGTGACAACAGTTTGAGAATTGTGTGCCGTTCTGGTCGCCGAGCTAGAGAAACGGATGTCAATAAGCTGTAAAGGGTGGAGAAAAGTTTCACAAGAATGGGCATGGGCAAGAATTCACTTTCGTGGTCGGAACGGTGGCACAGCAATAGAGTCGCTGCCTTACTGCACTTGCAGCGCCGGAGACCCAGGTTCGATTCTGACTACAGGTGCTGTCTGTATGGAGTTTGTAGGTTCACCCCATGACCGCGTGGGTTTTCTCCGAGATCTTCAGTTTTCTCCACACTCCAACGACGTACAGGTTTGTAGGTTAATTGGCTTGGTATAAGTGTACAATGTCCCTAGTGAGTGTGAAGGATAACTTTAATGTGCGGGGATCGCTGGCCGGTGCGGACTCAGTGGGCCAAAGGGCCTGTTTCCGCGCTGTATCTCTAAACTAAACCAAGAATGATACCAGGACCGGAGGATTTGAGTTAAAAGGATAGACTGGAGAG
The DNA here is from genome assembly GCA_035221665.1 of Okamejei kenojei. Classification (NCBI taxonomy): domain Eukaryota; kingdom Metazoa; phylum Chordata; class Chondrichthyes; order Rajiformes; family Rajidae; genus Okamejei; species Okamejei kenojei. Next base: position 33,309,501 of record CM069155.1, read on the forward strand.
GCCTGGGTTTTCTCTCTGCAGCGTAGGGGATCAAGGGGTTTCCGTACAGCGGTATATAAAAATCATGAGAGGCATAATGTGAACAGTCACCGCCTAATCTCCCACCCATCCCCCAAAAGTAGGGCAATCTAAAACTAGAGTGCATAAATTTAAGATGAATGAGAAAAGGACTTAAAGGGGACCGGAAAGGCAACCTCTTTCCACAAAGAGGTTGGTAGTTATGTGAACGAGCTGGTGGAAGTTGTTACAATTACAATGTTTAAAAGGCAGACAGTTACATGGACACAAAATATTTATAGGGATATGGGACAAATGGGAAAAGTTCAGATAGGCAAATTGGTCAGTGTGAACCAATTGGGCTGAAGGGCTCATTTCCATGAAATAACTATGACTCAATGGCAATGGGATATTCATGTCCAAAAAGGACTACAAAAATTTCTGAAATCGTGACTTTTAAATCAGAGCAGTTTACAAAATCTCTTTAAATTAGCATTGTGTATCATGCCACATTTTTCCAATAGCGCTTTACTATAAATATAGAATTTTAAAAGCAATTCAGCTCGATTAGAATGAGTTGAGATGAGAAAGTTGATAATATTTTACAAAACCAATGGTGGTAGGGAAAATCAGGGAAAGGTGTCCTTTGCTGGCAAACCAGGGGGAATGTCTGTATACAGGAATACTGTAGTATGCTCTGTACATGTAATAATTAATGCACAAAAAAGGATCTGACCCTCCCGAATTCCAATGCAGAAAGGTCTCCAAAGCACTTCTCCGCAAGACTACATAATTAACTTTGGGAAAGGAATTTCTGGAGGTTGGGATTGAAAACCATTCAAACTATGGTATTTAGTAGTCATGCCCGAGAAGGATGAGACCAAGAACCTCATTTTTGGCATTAAAAAAAACACAGGTGTCAAATGCTCAACAAGTTTGTCAAGAAAGATGAATATTAAGAGAGAAAAGGAGAGAAACAAACCAAATGGTTCTAAAGTGGAGAAAACAAATGTAAAACAAAATTCCTGTAAAATCAAATTTATTCTATAAATACAGAAAATGGATTAGAATCCAGAATTCCACTCATTTGTTTCGACGATGAAAGCAGATTATATTTTCCATTAAGTGGCCTTTATAATTGAACTATACATCATGCATGGCATAGGAGATGCATGGAGCAAGATGAATCGCTTTTACATAATTAATAATTCCCTGTTCACTCCTGAGGCAAAAGGGCGAGCAAAGCAATGGCCTTCTAAGCCTCTAGCAATGTCTTCAATAAATGAGTTCATGCAAACACTTTGGGAGTGCCTGGGATCCTTGCCTTGCCCACCTATGTGGAATGTTATAGCCAGGTTTCTTTCAGGCCAGTGATGAGAGCAGAAAGCCTCTGGGAACAAAGATGATGATAACAGACATGATACTACTCATTCCTTCTCTGCACTACAAAGCACCAGAGGATCCAAGACAAAGTGCTGACAAGTCACTTTTACATTAAGAGCCAAGAGCATTTAATTGTCACGCATCAGGAATGGAACAGTAAAATTCTTACTTGTTACAGCTTTCCACGCCTTTTAATGCAACAATACAGCAATGAATATGCAATAAATTAATAAACTAGTATTACTCGGTAACCATGTCACACTGGCACAAAAACTAAAGCACACAGTGCAACCGAAACACAGTCCACAGTAGATCGTCGCTACGGTAGGGGTGGCGTTAGGCGTGTGGAGTGTAGTTCAAGAGACTGATGGCTGCTGGCAAGAACCTGCTCTTGAACCTGGAGGCAATGGTTCTCGGGTCCTTTGTACTTTCTCCCTGATGGTAGCAGTAAGTTGAGAGCATGGACACGGCGGCGTGGGTCTTTGATGCAACTCTTCCTATAGATCTCTTCAATGGTGGGGAGGTCAATACCTGTGATGGACCAGACCATGTCAAAGTTTCTGCACGTCATTCGAGTTACCTATCCGATCCGTGGTGCAACCAGTCAATACATCTGTAGAAGTTTGATAGTGTATTTGGCAACATGCCAAACACCCTCAATCCTTTAAGGAGGTCGAGGCATTGATGTGCTTTCTTTGCTATTGCATCAATGTGCTGGGCACAAGATAGATCGAGAGTTATATGTGTGTAGGAACTTGAAGATCCGATACAGAAAGTCAGAGAGTCTGTGGAAACCGATCAGCTCCTACCCGACTGCTTGGTGTCAGTGGACCAGTCCATCAGCAGCCAACCTAAGTGAATATGGCACTGCCATCATAGACTTCATCAGTAAGTCAGTCAGTAAATACTACAAGATCCATTCCCTACTGAAGGACAAATCCAGGGATCCCAACCTATACAGGAAACCTAGATATGGCCTGCACAAAGCCATCAGGGGTCCCAAGAGACAATTCCAAACCAAGCTAGGATCCCAAACTGACCAAAGTCACCTGTCGATTACGGCAAGGCAACAGTGCATCCCTCCCCAATGAGGGATTCCATGCTCATTTTGAATAGGAAGTCAGTGGAATGACCTTCACCTGTTCTGAGAGCAGAGGGTGAGCTTATATCCTCAGAATCTGCACAAACCAGCTGGCAGGAGTATTTGCAGACATCTTTAATCTATTCCTTTTCTAATCAGAGGTTCCCATCCGCTTAAAGATGACCACTACCACCCCAATCCCAAAGGAAAACCAAGGTAGCATGACTTAATGACTACATCCTGTGGCTCTGACATCTGTCATCATGAACTGCTTTGAGAGGCTAGTCATGGTACATATCAACTCCAGCCTCACGGACGGCATTGACCCACTGCAATTCACCCATCGCCATAACTGGTCCACGGCAGATGCTATCTCCCTGGCTCTCTGGATTATCTAGATAACAAAGACACCGACATCAGTCTTCCATTTATAGACAAGAATTCTGCTTTCAACACCATAACATCAACCAAACACTTCTCCTAACTCCTGGATCCCCTCAGCACCTGGATCCTCAACTTCCTGATTATAACCAGGAAGTATCGGCAACACAACAATTCTCAACACCGGTGTCCACAAACAGTTTCCTCAGTCCTTTATTATACTCGCTGCATACTGACAATTGTGTGACCTCATTCCGCTTTAATTCCATTTACAAACGACGAGACCATGGAGAGATCAGTAGCATGATATCAAGACTTCTCTCATCGTCAGCAGAATTAAGTTGCTGATCACCGACTACAGAAATCAGGGAGGAGTACACACCCCAGTGCACATAAAAGGTGTAAAAGTGGAGCTAGTTAAGAGCTTCAAGTTTCTAGGTGTAAATATCATTGACCACATGTCCTCATCCAACCACATTGAAACTACAGCCCAGAAAGCATTCCAATATCACTCTGGCAATGGCAGAGGCCCAGGACAGAAAGAAAGTATGGGAATGGGGGGGGGGAAAGAAATGGTTAGCAACTAGTCGATTTTGGCGGACAGAGTGCAAGTGTTCGGTGAGGCTGTCACTGAGTATCTGCTTGGTCCCTCTTATATACAAGATGCCACATCAGGAACACCGGATGCAGGTTAGAAGAGGAGCACATGAACTTCTGTCTCACCTGCAAGGGCTGCTGTGGTCCCTGGATGAAGGTGAGGGAGCAGGTATGGGACAGGTAGAAAGGTAAAGTACCTGGAGAGGGGATGGTTTGAGTGTGAAGGGATGAGTGAACCAAGGCTGTGGAGTTGTGGAGGGAGCGGTCTCAGTGGAAGGCAGAAAGGGGTGGGGGTGGAAAGATGTGGCTGGTGGAGGAGAATGATGTGTTGGATGCAGAAGTTGGCAGGGTGAAAGGCAGGGACTAGGGGATCTCTATCCTTGTTCCGTCTGGAGGGAGGGGGACGAGGGCAGAAATACGGGTTACAGAGGAGAAGCGGGTGAGGGATCCATCCATGACAACAGGGGGAGAACCACGTTTACTAAAAAAAAAAAAAAAATCTCTGATGTCCTGGAATGAAAAGCTTCATCTTGGGAGCAGATGCGGTGAGCTGGAAAAATTGAGAACAGGGGATAGTGGCTTTGCAAGTGACAATGTGGATGGAGGTGAAGTCCAGATAACTGTGGGAGTTGGCAGGTTTACAGTAGATGTTTGTGAATAGTCTGTCCCTTGTGATGGGATCAGAGAGATCAGGAAAGGGCAGAGGGGTGTCAGAGATAGCCCAAGTTAATTTGAGAGCAAGGTGGAAGTTAGTGGTAAAGATAACAAGTTCCGCATGGGTATTGGAGGCAGTCCCTGGTGTTGAAGCAAAGTAAGAGGCATGGGAAGTTGCCAGTTTATGTTTGGAACAAGGAGCATTTGACATAAGTAACAAAAAGCCAAGCTTAGCTGAGCCCCATGCAAGTGCCCATGGATAGACCTTTAATTTGAAGAAAGTGAGCGTCAAGAAACATTGTTGAGGGCGTGGTCAAGCTTCGTCACACAGAGGAGAGTGTTAGTAGACGGAAATTGATTTTGTCTCTGTTCAAGGAAGAACAGAATGGCCTCGAGACCTTCCTGGTTGGCGATGGAGGTGTAAAGGGACCCGATGTCCATGGTGAAGGTGATACAGAGTCAAAGAAATGATAATAATGTGATCAAAGCTGTTAGACAAGGTTCATTAAACTAATACCCAGCATGGGCGGATTGTATCGAGTGAAATATTTGGTGCGTTAAGTTTGTATCTGCAGGAGCTTAAAAGGGAAGGGTGGGGGAAAGAGGGACCTTACCTTCAGAGGGCTTAACAAACTGAATGTGGAGACTATGTTTCCTTTTGTAGAATTTAGTGGCCACTGCTAAAAAATAAGGAGCATTTTGAACTCTTCATCATATGGTGGAGTAAGAGGAGTTATTGAATAGTTTTAAGGCTGAATTCTTGATAAGTAAGGTTAATGGGTAGATGGAATTCAGTTTACAATCAGATCAACCAGCATGTTATTTAAATGGTAGAGCAGGATCAAGGGGCACACTGCTCCCAATTCATATTACAGTTAACCATCATTATAATGGACCATAGAGGGGAGAAAGATGGCCGTTATTGTTCACCGAGTATGGTATTATCATTAGTAGTAAAAACAAACAACTGCAGTTGCTGGCTAATACACAAAAGGACACAACGTGCTGGAGTAACGCAGTAGATCAGGCAGCATCCCCAGAGATCATGGATGGGTAACGTTTCAGGTCGAGACCCTTAGTCAGACTCTCGGTCTGGAACTGGGCCTGGAATCCAGGTGAGTTGACGGGTGGGATTTTAAGAAGGTTCTAAGTAGTTGAAATGAAACCCAATGGAAAAGTCCTTATTGCATAAAATGGCAGATAAGTAGGGTCTCTGTAACAGTGCATTAATAATTTTAAATAACATGGTGTTTCAAAATAAACGACATGAACAATTATAATTGCCAAATAGATTTTACTGACAATATAATGCTCACAACCACCCATATTCCAATGGAAAGGAACATATACACAGGTATTGAAAAATAATTCATTTCTATTTTTATTTTTCAGATTTCTTTTTTAGAAGAAAAACTGCATAACATTTGATTGGAAACATGAATAAGCCATTCATCCCTCAAGCCCATTCCTACATCTTAATGTCTACAGCATAAAAGGGATGGAAGTCAGATACAGCTGGTCCACCTCGAGCAATTCTAGGCACAGCATAACACAACATACTGTCTTTGGAAAACAGCATGGATTTACCTGAATGATACGAGGATCCAAAATATCAAATTACAAGGCGAGATTTCAGAAACTAGGGCTGTGTTTTCTGGAGTAAAATAACTAATGGAATGATTTGATCAACATTTATTGAAGAAAGAAATTACAGTATTTCCACTTTATGGAATCTAGGAATCAAAAGAACATTTTAAAAACCAAAGCCAAGTTTTCCAGTGTTATGAAATGCTTCTGTGGACCACCATAGTGAATTTCCATGTTATTGTTGCCTGACTCACTAATTATTATCAGAGATTATTCTGTTCATTTTAACAACCAAATTATATATATTTAAACAATTCTATACTTCCTGCACATAGAACCCCAAACCTCCATCTCACAACCAAAAAGTAAATAAAACTACCTTTTGTTGAGATTGAGCAAAATAAACTTCGGCAAACTTCAAAACCAATACATAGTCGCCTTCTTCTTTAATTGGAATATCATATCCAAACGTTTCTTCATTGTAGCGTTCAGTTTGGTACAGAATTTGATCTTCAGGCATTGATCGAAAAATAGGTAATCTCATCCCATAGTCTGACGCTTGAGGAAAAAGAAAGACGACCAAGTGTTACAAAGGGTTCGGAAAAAATAATTTCCAGCTCTCAGCTAACTAATATGCACTCACTCGTAAGCACTAAATTAATTATCAAGCAAAATATTACAAATCTACAAGAATCCAGGTCAGCTAATTAGGCAACAAATAGTGGGCAAAGTAAAACAATTTGAATTGATTAAGAATTGTTCATGATTTCAGGACATTGTAAATCGTTTTATACACAACGATGAACTTTTTTTTTTAAAGCAAAGTTCTTGCTAACAAGCCAACGGCGACCCAGGAAATGAAATAATGACCAGTTACCTCACTGGGTTACATTGGTCAGGAGGCAACTAATGGGCATGACACCAGAGCCAATTACCTGCTCTTTTTCCATAAGACTTATTAAATGATGGCATAAGATCCATATACTCTTCAGCATTCCCTCGAGAAGACAACAAGGCCACAGTTAAACATCTCACGCAAATGACACCACCTCCGATACCACAAAAATGCCAGCATCGATTAAGAACTCAAGTTTCTGGACTGAAATGAGTCGATAATGTCTAGGCTTAAAAAGAGGAGTAATGCTGAGTGATGGCTTATATTTCTTTTAACACGAAGCATTGAATTTTGCTTTTCAGCAATTGTTGAGTAATTAAGTATTTAGTTTTAAGAAACAAAGAGGAAATGGAAACCCCGGACAAGGTCTTTAGTATGGAAATAAAACATGATCAGATAATATCCTGCCTTTACTTGTTTTACAAAGAAGGAAAGGCAAGACCGACTCTCTCTCATATTCACCAATTTTTTGCACTTGTTTGTAACACCATTAAAGTTAGCATTTTGAGAAAAAGCAAAAGAGCCCATTTGCTAAATGCTGTCTTGTTTCACATGGCAGGGTTTTGTTACACTGAGTATATACGATAGAGATAAGTATTTATGGAAGGACAGCAAATTATTTTATTTTTGGCATTGGTTCACTGTTTCAAAGAGTTGCTACCACAATTACCAGGGCAGCACAGTGGCGCAGCAGTAGACTTGCTGTCTTACAGCACCAGAGACCCTGGTTCGATCCGGACTATGGGTGTTGTCTGCACGGTGATCGGCTCCGTTTACTCCGGGTGCTCCGGTTTCCTCGCACTCTTCAAAGATGTACAGGTTAATTGTAGGTTAATTGGCTTTGGTAAGAATTATTAATTGTCCCTAATGTATAGGATAGTGTTAGCGTACGGGGTGATCGTTGGCCGGCGTGGATTCGGTGGGCCAAGGGGCCTGTTTTCATACTGAATCACTAAACTGAACTATATTTTTACCATTCTAACTGCTGCATGTGGCCTGTTGCTCTTCTCAACCATTTTCCTCATATTCCAGCATAAGGTGCAATGCAACATTCTACAATATATTTAAGGGGTCCATACGGTTAATTTCAGGTGTTTGTGATCCGCCACGAGCTAATCATTGGGACAGTGTGCCTGAGAGAGCCCACCTTCTGTCTCTTTCTGTTAACATATTCACTGCATCCAAGTGATTAAAATGGAATATGTGCACAATAAGTAAAAACTGGACCTCTCTGTGCAGGCATGTACATCACTAGCAATAACTTAGCTAAGGTGCCCTAGAAGATAGACAACAAACTGAAACCAGACTCACGCGAGCCAGTGCCTTCAGGATTACAAGAAATATAAATGTCCGCATATGCACTCAAATATATAATAAATATCCAAAACTTTTCAATGGCTATAGAAATGGAAACCGTGCACTTTGTACAAAACAGAATACACACTGGGGACAATGTGGTTTACAGAAAATAAACCACTAGTGTGCAGCCGCCATACCTCAGTCATGCCTGTGCAACCGGCGCCACTCCACTTTCGGTAAACCACCGGTCCCCGATGTGTATCCTCTACAGAACTTACATGGAGATGAGTCTGGATCAAAGCCAAGAGACAAAATGTTCAGAGGCAATGTCAAGTAATACTTACTCACACAAATGAATATTTGAATATCCAAATATTCATTGTTGCCCTAGGTTATCCACATCTAGTATTCAACAGAAGGCAACGCTAGAAACATCTTCCATGGGCGACACGATGGCACTGCAGAAGAGTTGCTGCTGCCTTACAGCCCCAGAGATCCGGGTTCGATCCTGACTATGGGCGCTGTCTGTGTGGATTTTGCACATTAGTCACTCAAAGTAAGCACGCAAATACAGCAGGCAGTGAAGAAAGCGAGAGGATTTGAGTTTCTTCAATTATTAAAGGATTGGCAGGGTAGATGCAGGAAATATGTTCCCAATGTCGGGGGAGTCCAGAACCAGAGGTCCCAGTTTATGAATAAGGGATAAGAGGAAAAACCTTTTCCACTCAGAGAGTTGTGAATCTGTGGAATTCTCTGCCACAGAAGGTAGTGGCGGCCAATTCACTCGATGTTTTCAAGAGAGAATTAGATTTAGCTCAGGGTTAAGGGATATGGGGAAAAATCCGTATTTTGGACGATCAACCATGATCATTTTGAATGGGGTTGCTGGCTCGAAGGGCCAAATGGCCTACTCCTGCCGCTATTTTCCATGTCTATATGTGACCTGCATGGGTTTTCTCCAGGATCTCCGGTTTCCTCCCACACTCCAAAGATATATAGGTGTGTAGGCTAATTGGCTTGGTATAAATGTAAATTGTCCTAGTGTGTGTAGGGTAATGCAAGTGTACGGGATTCGGTGGTTTGCGCTACTCAGTGGGTCTGTTTCCGTGCTGTAACTCTAAACGAAACCTTTCAGAGCAACTTATTAGCAGAACAAGGCAGAGAAGGGCCCCAAACCGAAACGTTACCTATCCATGATCTCCAGGGCTGCTGCCTGACCTACTGAGTTACTCCAGCATTTTGTGTCTTTTTAAATTAAAATTATTAACTCAAATGAACAGCTTTTTGTGCTTTTTTCAGTGATTTTCTTGATGTGGGACGGTCGATTTTCACTATTAAAATTCCTAACTGGAGGCAACATTAGGTAATTGCAATATGTGACCCACAAGTTAGAGGGGTACTACTCAGAATCTCTTTAAAAGTTAATTTGCACGGCAGCTGAATGTAGGTTTGTTCAATACCTCCCCTCACAGTGCAACAGCCAGCAATCAATCGCTTGCCCAGTGTTTAAGAAGGAACTGCAGATGCTAGAAAATCGAAGGTAGACAAAAGTGCCGGAGAAACTCAGTGGGTGTAGCAGCATCTATGGAGCGAAGGAAATAGGCAACGTTTCGCATCGAAACCCCGGCCTGAAACGTGGCCTATTTCCTGCGCTCCATGGATGCTGTTGCACCCGCTGAGTTTCTCCAGCACTTTTGTCTACCACCAATCACTTGCTCAGTTCAGTTAAGAACAGTCAGTTGCATAAAGTGCCAAGCAGTTAACTTGCAGAACCTAATTTGAGCAAGGGGAAAATTAAAAACCCAAGATTGATAACAGAGAGAAAGAACGCAAAAAATCTGAATGAATAAAAAGACCACCAAGGAATCGGTTCAATTGCATTTCTATCACTGGATCCATTTCAAATGTCGTGAGTTCTAGTCATGCCAGACACTGCACAATTGTTGCTTTTATTTTATTTCCTCTTTAAAAGAGAGAATTGAATGCAACATGCCAATAATCTTTGCTGACATTTAGCTGCATCACTGAAATCTTGCATTTGGTGTTCTCAAAAGACAAGGATTAGCCAACTGTAATAGTTTCATTGTCTGCGCTGAACACCTAGTCTCTTGCTCAATTCAACACCATTAGCCTGACAACAAGTCTCATGGGTAATTGGTCATCGGAGTCAAGAACAATTCTGTCTATTCTGAACACACATTTTCAATTATGCTAGCAATCCAGAAACCCAGACTGATTTCATCTTCAGCCTATGGTCAAGTGTTCTGCAGACAATTACATCAAGAATTAAACCTGGACTTTAAATGGGCTTGAAGTCCAATCACACAGACAGCACCATTATCTGCAGAACCATAAAGGTAGACTACCAATGTAACAGAATTTGAAAGAATAACTTTTAATTTCATCAAAGGACATCACATTCCTACATTTGACCCATGTTCTTGTAATTGAACCAATGAGGTATTACATCATCATACTAGGTAATAGCCAATATGATATTATATGACCCAAAAGTATTGGTAATAACATTTAAATTTTGAACGTAAAATGAAAAATACGGTCACAAGCAATTTAAGTTTCTTGTCCAGAAACCTATTGATTCAAGACATTTGCAACTAATAGGCAAAGTAATAAAAACAATTGTATATTTAATGTACTAAACGACTGGATATTTTCATGCCCAGGACTTCTCCTTAACTTTGTTCACCGACACCATACTGCCTTACGCGAAGTAGCTGTTCGCACAGAGCAAGCCAAGTGCAGACACTGCAAGACATACTGAGATACACTTCACACAATAGTACTTTTGTCATAGCCATCATGACCAGGGTTCAAATTCAGTTCTAATGATAGGAAATAAATTCCTCTCCGTGTGCGCAATTCTGAGGATATAAGGGAAAATGAAGTTGGGTCTATCTCGACCAAACTCATAGCAGAGATATGCCAAATATAAAGTGTTTGGATTGGCAATTTCATTCAGAGGTGCCCAGAAAAGTAAATGGAAAATGTCACACTCCCTTACTGGTTATCTTTTAAGATTGGAGATAAACAGGGCAAATGGACCTGGAGGGGTATTTATGATTTAGCAGTACTGGATGCTGAATAAAGTGACTTGAAATTGCAAAATGCTCCATTATATAGCATAAATATTCATCAAAAAATCATTATGCTCCAAAACTATCAAAGCATTCATCACAAGGATTTATGGCTTTTTAAGAAGGTTATAGCAAAAAATGACAGATCAATATATACCATTCTGTGAATGGCTTTAACACACAAGAATGACTAATGTAGATTTTATCAAGGACATTTCCACCAGGAGCTTGAGAACAGGGCTCCGACAGTTCAGTTTCCACATTTAGTTAGTTTATACAGTCCTTTCGGCCCACCGAGTCCACGCTGACCAGCGAACACCGGCATACTTGTTCTATCTTACTCCCCAGGGATAATTTACAGAAGCCAATTAACATACAAACCTGTACACCTTTGGAACGTGGGAGGAAACCAGAACACCCAGAGAAAACCCACACGTCACAGGGAGAACGTACAAACTCCGTACAGACATCACCTGTAGTTTCTGGCGCTGTAAATCACTAACTCTACCACTGGACCATCATGCTGCCCTAATGCCATTACAAATTGTTATCTTTACAAATACATTTCTTTATTAAAAGAACACATTTTGGCCAATTCCATATTAACAGCTTGAAAGGATTTAAAGGATTGGCAACACACATTTTGCATTTCAAGCTAAGCAGACAAGCTTATTACAACAGCCTATATTAAATTGGTAGGAAATTGAAGTTTACAAAAAATCAGTTCATGCCATTAACACATTTTACTTGGTTCAGAACTTACATCAAACATTTAAAGGATGAATTTTCTGCAAAACCTGCACACCATAAAACTCTGCAGACTCATGTGTAAAGATGGGTGATTAACACCTTAAGGTCACCAGTGTGAGACACCCAGAACAAACGATTTTTTTTAAATTGCACCCTTGCAACCTGGAGGTGTACCACACATGCATAAATCATGAAAAGGAGCAGGTTTATGTTGAGATGGCAGCAGTAAAACACAAGAGTCCCTCGGTTTAATAACAGAGGGACAGGATTCAAACATCGGGAGATTACGTCAAACATCCATAAAACATTCGTACAGCCACAACTGGTGCATTGCATTCACACTTAGAGACCGATTAGGAAGAATGTGGAGGTTCAAGAGTGTGCTAAAAAAGTTATTGGAAGTGTTCCATCTACAAGCTTGGAATGGAGAAACTGGGTTGTTCATTCTAGCAAAAAACATTGAGAAGAGATTTGATCTCTGAATTTGCAGAGTAAATCGAGAGAAGCTGTTGCTCCCACAAATGAAGTTCAATGATTAATGGATGTAAAGGTACGAGTTAAAGATAGAGAGGAGTGGGACAAAACCACTAAGCGGATCGCCGTACGGCCTGGAATTGACCATCTACAAGGATGGCAGGCACAAAGTAAATCAGGACTTTCATCGGGCAACTGGATAGGCATGAAACAGAAAATGAGTAAGTTGCGGCAAAGAAAATAGGAAGCAGCAGGGTCTGGAGTATTACACAGCTGAGAAATAAAACTCCTTCAGCCGAACCTGTCCATGCCAAACAAGATGTCCCATCCAAGCAAAACCCCATTGGGCTCATACCTCTCTAGACCTTCCCTATCCATATACCTCTCCAAGTGTCTTTTAAATGATGTTATAGTACCTGCCTCAACTATCTCCTATGGCATCTCATTCCACATCTTGCAAGTGAAACGGTTGCCCCTTGGGTTCATATTAAATATTTCCCCGTCATCTTAAGCCTATGCCATGTGGTTCTCGATTCCCCTACCCCGGATACAAGGCTCAGGCTTTCCCCCTATCTTTTCCTCTCATGATTTCATACAATTCCATAAAATTACCCCTCATCCTCTTGCACTCCAAGAAATAAAGTCCTAGCTTGCCAAATGTCTCCCGAGAGCTCAGGCCCTTGTTACTGGCATTATCCTCATATATCTTCTCTAAACCCTTCACAACTTAATAACATCCTCCAACAGCAGGGTAACCAAAACTGAACACTGTACTCCAAATAAGGACTCATCATTATCTTGTACAACTGTAAGATAAAAACCCAACTTCTCCACTCAATACTCCTAAAGGGCCTGTCCCACTTTCACAGCCTTTTTTGCTCGTGGACATTTTACATCATTGTAGAAAAACGCCCCAACCTACTTGATGCCCCGACCTACTTGATACCTACAACTAACATCACGGCCTGCTACGACCTCGTGACGACCATGCTGCGAGTACGAATCAAGGACAAACACGGCAGAGGACGTGAATTAGGCCGTGAAAGTGGGACAGGCCCTTTACTGTTGAAGCCCAATGTACCAAAAGCCTTTTTAACCAACCTATCTGCCTCTGATGCTACTTCAGGGAACTGTGCACCTCTACTGCTAGATCCCTCTACTCTACGGCACTCGCCAGGCCCCTACCATTCATTGTGACGGTGCTGCCCTGGATTGACTTCACAAAATGCAACATTTCACCCTTGTCTGCATTCAACATTGGAAGCCATTCTTCAGCCCAGTTGGCCACCTAATCACGATCCTGCAGTATTTTTTGATAACCATTTTCAATGTCTACAATAGCGTAATTTGCAAACTTACTAATCATGCCTTGTACATTCTCATTTAAATTGTTGACATAAACTACAAACAGCAATGGCCCCATACCAATCCCTGAGGCACATCACTAATCACAGGCTTCCGGTCTAAAAATCAACCTTCCACCACCACCCTCTGCTTCCTTCCATTAAGTCAATTCAGCATCTTGATAGATAGCTCTCCCTGGATGTCATTCGATCTAACCTTTCAGAGCAGCTTACCTTGCGGAAGCTTAACAAAGGCCTTTGTCCCACAAAGGACGAATAAGAGCCACATAGACTAAGTGGCCTTCTTCCCTGCTATGGCGATTCCATGATCTTATGATCAATCCAGGAGATTCCTTGATGTACAGTATCAATATTAACAGAAAATTCCCGATGCAAGATAAAATATGCAGCTTGCATCAACCGATTTGTTCTCTTTCCCTGTATTCCGCTTTTCACTTTTGGCAACTAATGATATAGAAAAAAAAGTAACATGTCCCATTAATATCCAAATAATTAAAAGCTACTACAGTCACCTCTGAGTAGAATTGCACCAACACAATTTTGCATTAAAATGTTAAGCTTGGCAGAGGCTATGTTTATTAACATTTTAATATATTTACAAGTTTAAAATAGATAAACAAAACCTGATTTCTCTTCCCGATCAGCCAAACATTTCTCAACATTGGCAAATATTTGTAGAAGCCTCATTTTATCAACTCCTCCCTGCCTCATTGCAAAGCAGACCTGCAGGGCAAATGTAGCACCAGTACAGCCGAGATGAATTAATACAGCATTGACAGTTTAGTATTTACTACTTCATGAATTCACAGACTGATTAAACTCAAATGAGTAGGAACATTGTAATTATAAGTATACTTATTAGTCTACCAAACACTAATGCGCGTGGTGTTGCAAAAAAAGCCAGGTCACATCAATCCCTTTCATGAAGTATTTAAAAACAGGATCCTATGAAAACCCACATCAAATGAATAATTTAAAACTACTTACATTAATTGTTTTTTTATTTTAAAAAACCGTAGGGAAATAATTACATACAACTTTAATTAAATACTTCAAACGAGACGAGGTAGCAAGGGCAGTGCAGGTAGTGTCACATCAACACTGTCCAGGCATTTGTGGAAGGCAGATAGATCAAACACCTACAACCATTTTCCAGTAATCAGCCCGTAGCCTCCTATGCTTTACACTTCCGATGCTCCTCTAAATATTTCTGAAGTATTGAAGACAGATACAAAGTGCTGGAGTAACTCAGCAGTTCCGGCAGCGTCTCTGGAGATAAAGGATGGGCAACGTTCCAGTCTGGAGAAGGGTACCGACCCGAAACGTCACACAGCCTTTTTCTCCAGAGATGCCGCCTGACTCGCCGAGTTATTCCAGCACTGTCTGTCTTTGATATAAATTGGCATCTGCAGTTCCTTTCCACACATTTCTTAAATGTTGTTCACGAGTAGCTCCCTCCTCCACCTCAGCACTCAGTGCACTTCAGATTCAACCAACCCGTGGATGAAAGTTTTCTTTTTAAATATCCTTACACTTGATTTATACCTTGGCCAACTGGTCACAGACACCTCTACTAAAAAGAGGATGTAAAAATCTCATTATATTACCATCCATACTCTCCACCATTTTGAATACCTCAGTCGGGCCCCCCTCAACCTTCCCACTTGAAGGGGGAAAAAAAACAATCTATTTATTCACTCTACATAGCTAAAATGCTCTAAAGTCCTGGTGAATCTGCTTTGCAAAATTCTCCTTCACAACATTTTCAGTGACCGGAACTACAGAAGGGTCTCGACCCAAAACGTCGCCTATCTCCTTCGCTCCTTAGATGCTGCTGCACCCGCTGAGTTTCTCCAGCATTTTGTGTACCCTAGTTCTCCAGCCTAGTGCCTCGTTTAGTTGTACCATAACCTCCCTGTTCGTCAAGTCCATGCCCAAAGAAGGCAAGTATCCCTTTAGACATTCATAGCCAAATTATTTCCCTGTGCCTCAATTGCCCACTCAAAGATGCATTACATTTTCAGGATTAAATTAAATGCCATTTCCCTATCCATTTTATCAGCTCATTAAATTGTTCTGTAACCAAAGTCTATCCTATTCACCATTAACACCACAAATTTTCATTTGCAAACTTACTAATCATACCTCTTATGTGCATAAGCTGGTTGTTAAAGTATCTTATAACAAGTAGGGTTTCCAACACCAATCACCGCAGTAAGCCACTGGTCACAGACTTCCAATGAAAAAAACCCTCTGACCACCATCCCTGCTTCCTGTCCAATTTCTTTAATCTCCTCTCACGCTCACGACAAATTCACAATCTTGGCCGTAAGACTCATCACCTGCTTTTTTTTCCCCCCACAAACTGTTCTCACTAAATTTCACACCGGGGAAGTGCAGACCTATCCACTCCACCTTGGATCCCATTTTAACTCTGGAACTATTCAATAAAGATGACTTTCAGGTTGAACTAAAACATTTACACTTTCCTCCAACACAAATCACAACCCAAATGGCTGCTTATATGAAGCAATTTATGATTTTATTTTAGATGTTCAGCATCTACAATATTTTACTTTTATATTGCTATAAATCTGTAATCGCCACCTCTCAAAACAAAAATTATCATTCTGTCATAGCAAACAAGTGCCCCATTTCCCAGGTCCTTATCTTTTGCAGTCTTTGAACATGCGGCTGCTGTCCACATTTGTGTCCATCATTCCAGGACGTACTAATGTGAATGCCTTCAATTGGTGTTCTGCCTTTGCCAAAGTATTAAAAAAACTAAGCAAAAAGTAGGGACATTTTACTCAACTATGACAAGAGGCACTCTACATATCATCTTCTTCCTGATCCACTAGCCGTCTAAATCCTTAACCACACTATACCTTCCATTGTTGCTCCATTTTCAACAAGCTGGGTGGCTCTACATTGCTGGTTACATCTTTTTATATTCAATCATAGGCAAAGCATCACCTGCAATCAATTCAATTCCTTCCCCAACATTGTTAAAAGACAAAGTGCTGGAGTAACTCAGCGAGTCAGGCAGCATCCCTGGAGAACACGGATAAGTGACACTTTGGGCCGGGACCCTTCTTCTGACTGGAGAAGGGTTCCAACCCACAACGTCATCTATCCATGTTCTCCAGCGATGTCGCCTGACCCGCTGAGTTACTCCAGCAGTTTGCATCTTTTAACAATGTTGAGGCAAAGGGTTGGAGTAACTCAGTGGGTCAGATAGCATCCCGAGAGAACATGGATAGGGGGTGTTTCAGGTTGGGACCTTTCTTCGGTCTGGAGAAGGACCCCAACCCAAAACTTCACCTATCCATGATCGCCATGGATGTTGTCTGAGCTGCTAAGTTACTCCATCATCTTGTGTCTTTTTTTGTAAATCAGCACCTACAGAGCCTTGTTCCTACATTGTTAATTCGGCTTCCCCTACCAAACATTGCTTCTCATCTCCCGCCCATATATATCCCCAAATATTTGTTGTTCATTCAAAAGCACAAAATTAGTTTTCACATCTATTCTGACATCGTCAGCAATACCAGAACACCACGTCTCAAGCTCTCCACTTTCTTTACAGTGGCAGACTGCTTATCCAGCAAAGCAGCTGAAAATACATTCCCTTGACATTACTTCCATGCTCCTCCCTGACAATGATCTGACACCAAACCGGTTTATGTACATGCTTGGTCCCAATTTTGATATCGAGATGATAAGTTTTAGAAAACACTCAGGAGGCTGCAGAAAGCTGTGAACATTTCCTGATCTATCTCAGGTATTGACTCCCCACCTTCGAATGGATCTACGGTAGATGCTGCCTCAAGGCGGCAATTCATATCAAGGATACACAGTCCCTGGCCATGTTTTCATCTCACTGCTCACACAGGAATACGGTTCAGGAGCCTGAGAACCATTACCTCCAGGCCCAACCCTACCCACAACTATACCTTAGCACCGAACTAGTGTGGACTTTGCAATACTGAGGCTGCACTACACACTTTAGCTTGCACTATCGTCGTCTGATTTGCCTGGTGAATTTGTTCATTTATTGCATATTTATTTGTTGGGTTGTAGCATTTTAACATGCCTACAAAACTGCAGCAAGCAAGCATTTTATTGTTCTGGTCCCAGTCCATAGAACAATTAAACACCCCTGGACTCTTTTCATTTCCACAGATCTCCTAGTCCAATTTATCTCCTGCCTCAGCTATTCCAATGTCCTTTCACTGACCTTCCTTATTCAGCTTCTCTATAATCTGGAGGTCATCTAAATATCTTCCGTTTACACTCTAATTTACTGCACTAACTAATCGTGCACCCACTGACACACATTGACTTTCTCTTCAGCGACAGTGTAAATTTACAATTCTTTTCCCGATTTCACATTTTTACAGGTTTTTTGACCACCTCCGAATTGTTCTAGCAACCATTATATTTTCCTCAGCTGTGAAAGATTCAAACTCTGGAAGTATTGAATGAAACCTCTCAACTTTTCTGCTCTCATCCTAAATTACCTCTACTTCTTAGATTAAGTTTGGTTCTTCTGTCCTAACATCTCCTTATGTATCCAAGTGTTTTTTTCCCCAATCATGCGGCTGAAGTATCTTGAAACAGTTTGCTACATTGTAGTTACTCTTTCTTGCCGTTTGAGCAAATAAGATCATTGGTAGCAAAGATTATAGAGCAGAGCTCTATAATCTTTGATTGGTAGCAGAGAGTGGGAGGAAATCACCTCGACATTCTGACAGTAACAGAAAACTATTTCGGAAAGCTAAATAGGCATTTGAAATTAGTATAGATTGTGTACAGATATACAAAGTTAACCATAACATGATGGAACAAGCAGGGAGCAAGGAAGTGAAATTGGAAAATGCTAGGAAATAATACAAAATAAGGGGAAGACTATTCTCCACAACTACAGTTCCAGATAATTTCACAATTAAGGGGACTGTCTCTGAGTCTGAAGAAGGACTGGTGGACACAAAAAGCTGGAGCTGCACCCGCTGAGTTTCTCCAGCTTTTTGTGTACCCTGGTGGACACAAAAAGCTGGAGTAACTTAGTGGGTCAGGCAGCATCTTTGGAGAAAAGGAATAGGTGACGTTTTGGGTCGGAACCTTTCTTCAAACTGATTTGGATGGATTGAAGGATTCTTTGAGATGGTCTACCAAGGAACCAACTGTACCAAATAAATACATTGTTGAGGCAATCTGACAGGCCAAGTACAACCAAAATACAGAATTGAAAAATGAATTTTTAGATTGCTGCTCAAGCCACAGAAACTGGCACATCAGCAAACAAATTAAATGTTTAAATACATGCCTTAAAGAGGGCTTTCAATTCATAGGTTAATGACACCAATAGTGGGAAGACGCAAGATGTCTTTTGTTCAGATGGATGCGATTTAAACTGGGCTGAGACCAATATCCAGATAACTTGAATAGCAAAGGATATTGATAGGGCTTTAAGACAGAGACAGGGAAGGTTTAACGGAGACAAATTTTAGCTGAAGGAAAAAGGCCAGTCTCGAGATGACAGCAGTGACTAATGTAAAAGCAGACAATTTAGAACAAACTGAGTGAATTAACTACATTAAACCGGAAAGAATACAGAAAATATTTATGAAGAGGTTGGGCAAGCTCAGACTTTATTCAATGGAGGGTTGGGTACTGAGGGGTGATCATACAGAGGTGTATATATACAAGAGGGGATTAGATAGGATGGAATATCTAATCCCCTCTTATAGTGCTATGATCATATTGAATGGCGGTGCAAGCTCGAAGGGCTGAATGGCCTACTCCTGTACCTAATTTCTATGTTTCTATGAATACATAGTCTTTTCGCCAAGTATGGGTAAATCAAGAACCAGAGGGCATAGCTTTAAGGTAAGAGGGGAAAGATTTAACAGGAACCCAATGCCCATTTTTTTTTTAAGTCAGAGGACAGTACATGTATGGGACACTGCCACTTCTTCAAAATAAATGTGGTGGTGGTGGGGATACAGGCGAGAAGGGGTTTTGATGTGCAGATGGTTGGACAAGGTCCAGAGTTGAAAAGATACTAGGTGTGAGACAAAAGGATTCAAGCGTTACAAAGTGTGAAGTTAGAGGAAGGAATGTGGAAGGGGAATAATAGATGCGAGTGCAGGCGTGGCACAGGGTGGAGAGGAGCGTGGGAAAGAAAGGGAGGGGTTGTTGTTACCTAAAATATGAGAATTTAATATTCATACTGATGGGTACAAAGCCACCCAAGCGGAATATGAAGTGCTGTTTGTGTGTGGCTTCACTTTGGCAATGGAGGGGGCCCATGATGGAAAGAGAAATGGACTTAAAATGGTTAGCAACTGGAAGATCCAGTCGGCCTTGGCAGCCCGAGCCCAAACGTTCAGCGAAACAGTTGCCAAGTCCATGCTTGGTCTTGCCAATGTACAGGAGGCCACATGGGGAATACAAAATGCAGAAGATGTGGTTGGAGGAGGTGCACGTGACCCTCTGTCTCACCTGGAAGGACTGCTGGGGTTCCTGGATAGAGGCGAGGAAGGAATTATAAGGACAGGGTTTACATCTCATGCGGTTGCAGGGGAAAGTACTTGGGAAGGGGGTGGTTTGTGTGGTAAGGGATGAGTCAACCAAGGAGTTGCAGAGATAGCGGTCTCTGCAAAAGATGGATAGGGATAGGCATGGGAAGAGGTAAATGGAGGAGGTTACGGTAATGTCAGAGGATGATGTGCTGGTTGTGGAGCCTGATGGGGTGAAAGGCGAGGTCTGGGGAGCTCTGACTTTCTGACCGGGGGGGGGGGATAGGCTTCGAGAGCAGATCTACGGGACACAGAGGAGGCGCGGGCGAGTGATCCAACTGGGCAGCACAGCAGTAGAGTTGCTGTCTTACAGAGCCAGAGACCCAGGTTCGATGCTGACTTTGGTACAGTCTGTACGGAATTTGTATGTTCTCCCTGTGACCACGTGGGTATTTTCCAGGTGCTCCGGCTTCCTCCCACACTCCAAAGACATACTGGTTTGTAGGTTAAATGGCATATGTAAAATTGTAAGTCGTTCCTGGTGTGTGTAGGGTACCTAGGGTAGTGCTGGTGTATGGAGTTATCATTGGTCAGTACAGACTCAGCGAGCCTAATGGCCTGTTTCCACACTGTATTGGTTTGGGCTAGACATTATTCAATACACTGTCCGTGTGATGGCAACAGAGAGATAAAATAAAAAGGGGACAGTGGTGTCAGAGATAGCCCAAGTGAATTTGAGGGCAGGGTGGAAGTTAGTGGTGAAGTTAATGAAATTCATGAGTTCTGCACGGGTGCAGCAGGCGGCTCGTGCAGAACTCATTATTATAGATGGCTGTGTATACTCAATCGGCAATTGCATTCAAGACTCAAGACTGATAATTCTCAACACCAGTGCCCCACAAGGATGCATTCTCAGCTCCTTACTGTACTCTCTATGCATTCGACTGTGCAGCCAAATTCCTCTGTAACAACATTTACAAGTTTGCAGATGGCAAAAGTTCCTTGGCATAAACAATTGCCAACATTTATCCTGGTCCAATTACACTGAAACTATCACCAAGAAAGCACACCGATACCTCCACCTCCTCAGAAGAATAAGGACATTCAGCATGTCCCCAATGTCTGGAGATACACTGTAGAAAGCATCCTATTGGGATGCATCACAACAACTTGGTTTGGTTACTGCTCTGCCAAAGACCACAAGAAATTGCAGAGATCTATGGATGCAGCCCAATCCGTCATGAAAACCAGCCCTCCTCTCCCCACTCCAACAAAGAATCCATCTACACTTCATGCTACTTTGGGAAACCAGCTGACATAATTGGACTACTTATATTCCAGTCATTCCCTCTTCTTTCCTCTCCAGTAGGACAGAGAATACAAAAGCTTCAAAGCATGTACCACCAGATTGAGGATAAGTTTTTTTCCTGTTGTTATTCCATCACTAAATAGACTCATAAACTGGAAGTATAGTCCATGTCTCCAATCAACCGTGTCCTTTGCACATTTTCTTATCGATACTTTGTCTGTAGCTCTCACACGGTATTCTGCACTCTGTTGCACTTGCATCTGGTATGAATTGACTGGATAGCACGAAAAGCATGTTTTTTCACGAAATCTTAGTAAATGTGATAACGATAAAGCAACACTAATATTGATTGCCTTAGTGTGCAAAGGTCTATCAATGAATTGTGTAGAAAGTGGGAAGATGATTGTTGTGAATGACAGAGTAATCCCAAGGAATATAACCTTTTTAGTCCTTACAAGTTCTCAACATCTGTGCGGAGATGGTGCCACTGTTCATATGAGAAAATACTCATGGTATTTTGCACAATAATCAGTAATAGCAAAATGCCATTCATGGAAGCAAATTAACAGCCAATTCAAAGAATGCCATGCTGCACAGAACGGGGAGAGGAGAATGGTTTTCAGTAGTGTGCCAATCTAGTAAGAATTGTCAAGAGTAACTAGTTTTCCATTTACAGGATTAACATGCAAATACAAGAAATACACGTGTTCCATTCTCCATATATCTGCAGGCTATTTTAACATTTGCAACGAAGTTGCAACGCAGATTTTCCACACAAAAGTGCATTTGCATACAAGCTCCATCCGTAATAGACAGGAGAATCCAAAACAATTACTTTTTGAACCTTTGGCAGCATATAAAAAGGGGGTAGATCAATTTATATAACAAACCCATCTCCACATGAGATTCCCCGATCAATGAGGAAAAGTTGGCGGACCGCCCATCTGTGATTTTGCTTCTCTCTCCGTGGAACCACCAGTCTTTACTTTTAATCTACACAACGAGTATTTGGAGAAAGTTTTTTTTTAATGGGGGGGGGGGCATTGATTTTGCTGACCTGCACGTTCTCCAGTTCTTCTCCAACATAAGGGGCAAAGTGAGCATGTCGGCATTGGTGAGAAGAGGGAAGGAACACATGGCCTTTTTCGGTGCGATAAATGCCTACTCTCCACCACCACCCCAACCCCTTCACATGTTAGGGCAGCGATACAGTTGTCGCCTTACACCGCCAGAGACCCGGGTTCGATCCCGACTATAGGTGCTGCCTGAAACTGAGTTTGTACCTTCTCCCTGTGACCCGCGTGGGTTTTCTCTGAGAACTTCAGTTTCCCCTGCACTCCAAAAGCGTACAGGTTTGTAGGTTAATTGGCTTGGCATACATAAGTTTAAAAAATGTCCCTGGCGTGTGTAGGATAGTGTTAACGTGCGGGGATTGCAAAACGGTACGGACTCGGTGGGCCGAAGGGGGCTGTTTCCGCGCTGTATCTTCCAAACTAAAACTAAACTAAATGTTGTATAGAGTATCCCCCCCCCCCCCCCCCCCGGGGCCTGCGACCGTGGACCATGGCTTACCCCTGCCGATTTTGCCTTCCAGCGGGTCTCTCTTGAACTGGATGCCGTGGACGTCGGTGTGAGTCTCCCCGCCGGCGTTGATCGCCCACACCACCTTGTCGGGCTGGGCACTCGCAGCGAGGCAGCAGCGAGCCGTCGCCAAGGCCGCCGTTAGCAACCACAGGCAATGTGAGCTGCGTCTGCATGGCTTCCCTCTCCTCATCTCACCACCACCACCACCAGCCTCGGCGGGAGGAGCAGCAGCAGCCGCCGCCGAGCCGTGCAACGGCCGCCCCGTCTCCACCATTCAAAGACCAAAAACGGCAAATGAAACCCCACGTTCGGTTTGGGGGGGAGGGGGGTGGGATGGGGAGGGGTGGGGGGTGTATTTGCTGCAAGGAAGGCCCCGGTGCAAGAAAAAAAAACGATTTTTTTTTTCGCAGGCTGAGGTGAAAAGTTCAACCTAACCTGCTAGCGGCGGCTCGGGTGATGGACGGCGCGCCCGGCCAATGGGCCGCGGGGGTTGGCCGTGGGCGGGCGGGGACGGGCCAATCGGCGCGAGGGGGGGGGGGGGCGGGCTCTCCGCGAGCAAGTTGCGTTGCGCGGGAGCGGCGGCCGTTGGCAAGTTCCAACCGAATGCGGAAGTGGGATCACTGGGGCCAGAGCGCGGGCAGAGGGAGAGGGGGGGGGTGGGGGAGGAGTTCGAGTCCATGTTCGCATCTTTTGGAATTGTTTTGGTCAGTGACATCCCGCATAAAATACAATGTCATGTGGATCCCTACCGATTTTCTTCTCCTGAGATGCAGGCATGTTGTGGCATCCTCTGCTCGGTTTTCTCAACTCTGCCTTTCCATTTCCCCCCTCCCCGCTGTGCAAAGTGAAGCGGTCCCTCTCGGCCAACCAGAGAGATCCAACGCACACTTTATGGCGGCGCAGACAAGGGGCGGGAGCGAATGAATGAATGAATGAAAGAAAGAAAACTGGCCGCAGAGTAAGTTCATAACTTGGTAAAAGCAGAATTAGGCCGTTCGGCCCATCAAGTCTACTCCGCCATTCAATCACGGCTGATCTACAGTTGTGCGTGTCATTGCTAACTGTCACTGTATGTCATGCGAGGTCGACACACACACACACATGCTGGACAAGGCAGCATCTGGAAACACAGCAAATAGGTGCAGGTGTAGGCCATTCGGCCCTTCGAGCCTGTGAGCCTCCCAAGTTAGAACTGGGATAACGGCAACTTAATCGGCCTTGAATCCACCCCACCCCCCTTTTGGTTTTAACAGAGGCAGAATGTTGCTACCAATCTACGCACTGTAGTTGGGCCGACTCTTAAAGCCTTTTCATAGCGTCACAGACCCTTTAGGACAAATAGTCCATACTGACCAATAAGTCTACTTGAGTTAGTCCCATTTGCCTGCATTTGTCCCCGCAAATCTTTCATAGAAACATAGAAAATAGATGCAGGAGTAGGCCATTCGGCCCATCGAGCCTGCACCACCATTCAATATGATCATCCAACTCACCTGCCTTCTCTCCATACCCCCTGATCCCTTTAGCCACAAGGGCCACATCTAACTCCCTCTTAAATATAGCCAATGAACTGGCCTCAACTACCTTCTGTGGCAGATAATTCCACAGATTCACCACTCTGTGTGAAAAAAAAATATCATCTCAGTCCTAAAAGAGAGTCCCTTGTTCTGGGCTTCCCCAACATTGGGAACAATCTTACTGCATCTAGCCTGTCCAACCCCTTAAGAATTATGTACGTTTCTATAAGATCCCCCCTCAATCTTCTAAATTCTAGCGAGAATCTATGGAGTAGGAATGTTACAAAATTTTGAGATTTTAAAAATCAAGCCTGTAATTTATCCCATCAGATAAAGCATAAAAAAGAAGTTTAATTTTACACTTAATTCACTTTCATATCTTCAGCATTTAATAAGTTATGGCCATTATGGACAGGGGTGAGTGTGGCACTCACCCCTGTCATAGCCAAGTGCTTCGAGCGGCTGATCTTGGCTCACCTCAAAGCCAGCCTCCCCCCCACACTGGACCCCCATCAGTTTGCCTACCGGTCCAACAGGTCTACAGAGGACGCCATATCGGCGGCCCTACACTCTGCCCTGACCCACCTGGACAGTAATAACACCTACATCAGGTTGTTGTTCATTGACTTCAGCTCCGCCTTTAACACTGTCATACCCGCTAGCTTGATCACCAAACTCAGCGGTCTTGGCATCTCCACTTCCCTCTGCAACTGGATACTGGACTTCCTCATTAACAGACCACAGTCTGTTAGGATCAACAACCTCACCTCCTCCACTATAACACTGAACACTGGTGTGCCACAGGGCTGTGTGCTCAGTCCTCTCCTCTACTCTCTCTTCACCCATGACTGCATCCCTAAGTATGGCTCCAACGCCATCATAAAATTTGCCGACGACACCACGGTGGTAGGACTGATCAGCGACAACGACGAGTCAGCCTACAGGGAGGAGGTCCAGCACCTGACAACCTGGTGTGCCGATAATAACCTCGTCCTCAACTCCCAGAAGACGAAGGAAATCATTGTCGACTTCAGGAAGAACAGAGGGGGCAGACACACCCCCATCCATATAAACGGGACAGAGGTGGAGAGGGTCTCCAACTACAAATTCCTCGGAGTACACATCTCGGAGGATCTGTCCTGGTCCCTCAACACCTCCAAGCTGATTAAAAAGGCGCAGTAGCGCCTTTACTTCCTGAGGAGGCTCAAAAAAGCCCACCTGTCCCCCCTGATCCTGACCAACTTCTACCGATGCACCATTGAAAGCATCCTGACCACCTACTTTACGGTATGGTACAGCAGTTGCACCATAGCAGACAGGAAGGCACTACAGTTGCACCATAGCAGACAGGAAGGCACTACAACGGGTGGTGAAAACCGCCCAGCGCATCAACGGTGCCCCGCTCCCTGCCATGGATGCCCTCCACCGAAAACGGTGTCTGAGACGGGCTGGGAAGATCATCAAGGACCACTCCCACCCTAACCATGGACTGTTTGCCCTCCTACCATCGGGGAGGCGGTACAGGAGCCTCAGGTCCCGCACCAGCAGGATGAGGAGTAACTTCTATAATAACACCATCGCACTGCTGAACTCAGAGTCCCGCCGATAGATTTCCACACCTGTATTTATTTATCTGTATTTACCTGTATATTGCTATCACTTCGTACTGTCACTAAACTGCATTTCGTTGTACCCATACTTGTATCTGTGCAATGACATTAAAGTTGAATTGAATTGAATTGAATTGAATTGAATTGAATTTTCATACTCAGAAATTAGCATCTTGTTCCCTATTTCTTTTCCATTGACAACACAAAAGCTGTGATCGAGGACAGTCAAAAGCCCATAACTTTCTTAAAAATTAAGAGAACTGAATGAAAATTTCAGTTATTATAGATTGAAGCATTCTGAAACAAATATAAAACATCTTACTTGGATGACCTGAAATTAAAGCATATAATTAGTCAGTTACCTAATTGCAGCTAATTACAAAATTGACCATTGTGACGGAAATAGTAATAAAGTATGGAGAAGATCAGTTGCTAGCTGGTATATTGGCATATCATAATCAGTAGCATCATCGTACTCATCAGATTGTAACCAATAAGCAACTCTGTACACCTTGTTTTTCCACAACTTTTCAATTTTGGCATTGTAAACTACAGGTTTTGCTCTTCAAACCACGCATGACATGCCTTTCTGCCCACTACTTTCCCATTAAGAATGTCCTGTAGATCATCACATTTGGAGTAGTCCAAATTCGGATAATCTCTACGAATCCTGTCTAAATCAGTCTCTTTTGCTGGGCATTTGGATTGACAATTTTGCATTTCTTCTTTGGAGACATCTGTTTAAAATGTAAAGGAAAAAAACACTGAACAGCATTAACAGAAACAAGTTATTATTTGCAGTTTTAGAAAAAAGGTAGAAATTATAATGTTAAAGGCTAAAACAAATGGTAAATCCCCAACAAAAAAAAATATATTCATCAGTTTCATCAAATCAATTAAATTCATCTAAATTCAATAACTAGATCTAAACATATATCAATTTCTTAAGAAAAGGCTAATTTTTTTAAATAGCCTAAGTATCCAAATAACAAACTGATCCCATTCATTCAAGAATTCACAATATAACATGATTTTTAAATCTCACTGTCATCTATATGCCAAATGGAAGCAATTTAATGTTTAATTCCCATAAATTAATCTAGAAACATCCACTCTCAATATAATCAAAATTATTTCCCACGAGCAGTAGCTCTACTCAATATAATCAATATTGGTTAAAGACACAGTGCTGGAGTAGCTCAGCAGGTCAGGCAGCATCTCTGAAGATCATAGGTGGGTGATGTTTCAGGCTAGGAGCCTTCTTCAGGCATTGTAAGGGGTTAGGGGGAGGGGGCATAAAGCTGGAATGGAGGAGCGACAGGACATAGCATGGCACTTTACAGGTGAACACAGGCAGAAGGGGAGTCATTCAATTCAATTCAATTCAATTCAAATTTAATGTCATTGCACAGATACAAGTATGGGTACAACGAAATGCAGTTTAGTGTCATTACGTAGTGATAGCAATGTTTAGATAAATACAGATAAATAAATACAGATGTGGGAGGTGGTTGACAGGTAGGTGGTTGAATCTGGGTTCCTCCTACGTCGGACAATCAAAAGGCCCCCCTTACCTGTGTTCACTTATTACCTATAGGAAGGAACTGCAGATGCTGGTTTACACCGAAGATCGACACAAAATGCTGGAGTAACTCAGCGGAACAGGCAGCATCTCTGGATAGAAGGAATAGGTGACGTTTTGGGTCGAGACCCTTCTTCATACTGAGAGTCAGGGGAGAGGGAGATACAAAGATATGGAAGGGTATGGTGTGAAACCGAGGCATCAAAGTGAAAGAAGTTCAAGGGAAATGTAGATATTTGTAAGCAAAGGGATCTTCCTGTTTAGGAAGGGTTTGGACCCAAAATATCTATCCATGTTCTCGAGAGATGCTGCCTGACACACTGAGTTATGTTACACTCTGAGTTATCCAACACTTTGTGTCTTTCTTCTATTGTACTCATGTATAGCATGATTTGAATATATATCGTGCCGAATAAGCATTTCACTGTATCTCTATGTGTGATCATAAATAAATTAAATGAACCATTAATTGTCTGTAGTGGATTTCTTGTTCACTGTAATGTGTAATGACTCGGTTGAGGATAAATCCAATAACCCACTGTCGCTTAGAGACGGAAATAAATGCTGGAGTAACTCAACAGGTAAGGCTGCATCTTTTGAGAAAAGAAATAGCTGATGTTTTGGGTCAGAACCCTTCTTCAGACTTAAAGATAGAGGTTGGGAAGGGGAGCTGGAAGTGAGAAAAGGCCAGAACAAATTAGAGCTAGCAATGACCTCAGAAAGGGTGGAGTCCATAATGTTCCAACCAGGGACTCACACAGGTCCGGGCCTTGCTCACCCGGACCCCAACTTTACTTCATTCTGTGGCAGATACACACATTCATGGACCATTATGGACAATCATTTTACTAGGATAGCCAATCATTTGGGAAACTCAAACAAAAAAACTTGTAGCTATTTCAATAACATCAATAGACAATAGGTGCAGGGGTAGGCGATTCGGCCCTTTGAGCCAGCACCGCCATTCAATGTTATCATGGCTGATCATCCACAATTAGTACCCCATTCCTGCCTTCTCTCCATATCCCTTAACTCTACTACCCCTAAGAGCTCTATCTAACTCTCTCTTGAAAGCATCCAGAGAACCAGCCTCCACCGCCGTATCAGGCAGAGAATTCCACACACTTGCAACTATCTGTGTGAAAAGGTTTGTCCTAACCTTTAATAATCTTATATGTTTCAATAAGATCCCCTCTCATCTTTCTAAATTCCAGGTTATACAAGCCCTGCCGCTCCAATCAATCAACATATGAGAGTCCCGCCATTTCGTGAACCTACGTTGCACTCCCTCAATAGCAAGAATGTCCTTCCTCAAGTTTGGAGACCAAAACTGCACACAATACTCCAGGTGTGATCTCACTGGGGCCCTGTACAGGAGACATCTTTGCTCCTATATACAACTCCTCGTTACGAAGGCCAACATGCCATTTGCTTTCTTCATTGCCTGCTGTACCTACATGCTTACTTCCGGTGACTAATGAACAAGGGCCCCCAGATCCTGTTGTACTTCCCCTTTTCCCAACTTGACACCATTTAGATAACAATCTCCCTTCCTGTTTTTGCCACCAAAGTGGACAACCTCAGTGGATGTGCCAGACTGATTCCTGGGATATCAGGACTTTCATATGAGGAAAGACTGAATAGACTCGGCTTGTACTCGCTGGAATTTAGAAGATTGAGGGGGGATCTTATAGAAACTTACAAACTTCTTAAGGGGTTGGACAGGCTAGATGCAGGAAGATTGTTCCCGATGTTGGGGAGGTCGTAGTTTAAGGATAAGGGGGAATTCCTTTAGACCGAGATGAGGAAAACATTTTTCACACAGAGAGTGGTGAGTCTCTGGAATTCTCTGCCACAGAAGGTGGTTGAGGCCAGTTCATTGGCTATATTTAAGAGGGCGTTAGATGTGGCCCTTGTGGCTAAAGGGATCAGGTGGTATGGAGAGAAGGCAGGTACAGGATACTGAGTTGAATGATCAGCCATGATCATATTGAATGGCGGTGCAGGCTCGAAGGGCCTACTCCTGCACCTATTTTCTATGTTTCTATGTTATGCAGATTAAACTGCATCTGCCATGCATCTGCCCACTCACCCAACCTGTCCAAGTCACCCTGCATCTGCCTCACAGTTCACACTGCCACCCAGCTTTGTGACATCTGCAAATTTGCTAATGTTCCTTTTAATCCCTTCATCCAAATCATTAATATATATTGTAAATAGCTGGAATTAGAGAGAGAGAGAGACTTATGGAAAAGGTTACATTTGCAAATTTATAAGGCCACTACACTAAGTGTCACACGGGAGGGCTGGTCCCCCAATGCAATATTCCACATCTCCACCAATTCCAATATTGGTGGCGAGGGGGTTTTCTGGAGCGCTAGTATGGGTGTTGTGGGCTGAAGGGACGGGTTTCCAGAGAGCTAGTATGGACATTGTGGGCCGAATGGATTATTGGGCTGGCAGCTCACTCACTCACGGCTGGTGAGCTGGCAGTTGACTCACGGCTATTCCTTGAAATTCCATTTCAAGCAGGGTGCAAGGCCACCAAATTCAAGTGCAGTTTCTTACCACTTCAAGCAGGGTGCAAGGCCACCAAATTCAAGTGCAGTTTCATACCATTTCAAGCAGGGTGCAAGGCCACTAAAGACAGGGAGTCGTGACCTCTCCCTCCATCTTGCAGAGACTGAGCCACGCCCGCACTACTGGGTTTTATAGTCCCTCCCCCCTCCCACCAGTAGGGGCGTGGCCTTCATGGCATGATTGCAGGAGAAAGAATCTCAACATTCTTTAAACACTAATAACTCTTTTATTTTTCATCGATGGGAAAAATCCTCGGCACTTGATGAGCGGAGGGGGACTCTGAGTAAGATAGCCAAAAATCACAGCCGTACGTGGTAGAGTTTTTTCTAAATTCAATATAAAGCGCAAACAGGAAGTGGTCAACATTAGACTTTTCATTATATAGAAGGCAAGGCAAATTTAATTATGCAAGGCAACTTTAATTAGGCAACACAGCTTCAGCATTTCCAAACCAAAGGCAACACAGCTGCAGCATTTCCAGACCAAAGGCAACACAGCTGCAGCATTTCTAAAGGCAACACAGCTTTAGCATTTCCAGACCAAAGGCAACACAGCTTTAGCATTTCCAGACTATATTTTCAAACCACATTAAGAGCACTGACAGGTCAGTAAAACCACTCACAGTTTAGTAGACATGTGTTCAGTGTTATTCACAGCTCAGACTGAGAGACGTGACCCTCTCATTCCCCCCATCTTGCAGAGACTGACTGAGACACTCATCACTTCCGGGTTTTATAGCCCCTCCGGAAGGGGCATGGCCTCCAGGAGAGAGAATCTCAACATTTTTCAAACACTAATAACATTTTTATTTTTAATCGATGGGAAAAATCCTCTTGTCCTGCGTAGCGGAGGGGGACTCCGAGTAAGATGGCCAAATATCACAGCCGTAAGTGGCAGCGTTTTTTTCTAAAATCAATATACAGAACAACAGGAAGTGGTCAAGATCAGACTTTTAGTAATGTAGATAAGACATAGGAGCAGAATTAGGCCATTTAGCCCATTGAGTCTGCTCTGCCATTAGATCATGGCTGATTTATTTTTCCCTCTCAACCCCATTCTCCTTCCTTCTCCACATAATCTTTGACGCCCTTACTAATCAAGGATCTTCAAGTGACCACCAATGTAAAACACTGGAATCTGGGAATCCACCACTCTTTGTATGAGGAGGAATGGGTGATGTTTCGGGTCGAGGCCTAGATTCAGAGTCTGAAGAAGGGTCTCGACCTGAAACGTCACCCATTCCGTTTCTCCAGAGATGCTTGACCCGTTCCAGCCTTTTGTGTCTCTGCAGTGTAAACCAGCATCTGCAGTTCCTTCCTACACGTTTCTGTGAGGATTCATTACCTCTAAATTTGGGTATCCATCACTTTTATTAGTTGGATCTGTTCACTTTACTGAGAGAATTGCAGCTTTACCATGAATGTTGATTAACAATAACGTGACTGGCCAGCATTTTCCAGAGTTTAATCCATCACTTTTATTGCAACAGTCCGTCACTAATTTTGCAGAAATTCATTAGTTTTGCTTGTTTAATTTGTAACTTTGTACAGTGGGAATCCATCAATTTTACTTTAAGGGAGCATCACATGTACCATGGCAATCCATCTGTTTTATTGTGTGGATCGATCTGTTGTACCGTGGAAATCCATCACCTTCCACTTCAGCAACTCATCGCTATTACTAGTTGAAAAAGGGATAAAAGGGGTTAACCGTAACCCTAGTTTCTGTTAGGGGGTCGCAGGTTGGCACGGACACGGTGGGGCAAAGAGCCTGCTTTCGCACTGTATCTCTAAACTGAAGGAAAATATATATTCTTCAGTAACATTGAGACATAAGTATCAGCAGGCATGTTTTTGTTTCAAATTCTAGACACCATATATCCATTTACTCTGACTGCAAACGATTCTCACATCAGTGAAGATAATGCATTCTTGCAGTAGTAGTGATAAACACCCTTCGTAAAAATGAGGAATTCTTAGGTTGAAAGTAACTCATTCGATCAATAAAAGTAATTGATTCCTTTAAAAAAAGTACCGGATTTGAACATTCTATTAAAATATGGTGTGGTGGCTTTGAAAATAAATTTGTCAACTCGAGTTTGCTATATGCACGAAGTCTGCTGAAAAGTCTTGCTTGCACATCTTCACAAGCACATAGACTCTGACAACATATGAAAATATCAATAATATGTAAATCATATATAAATTATATGTAATTTCTACAAGTGAAAAGAAAAAGACTGCAAAAAACAAGACGACACTACATTGTCAGGGTAGGTCTATGGTTGTGGAGATTGGTTCAAGAACCTGTTGGTTGTAAGAAAGTCCAGGTCCACCACCGATTTTCCAGCATCCTTGGTTCCAGAGCCTTTCTGGATTTTCCATTTTGCCGGACAAACAGGTCATGGCCTCTACAAGGAGTCCAATAGTCTGCCTAGGCTGCTGAGGTGCTGAGATTCTGGCCTGCAAAATTGGCTGCAGAAGTCAGCTATGGGAAAGGATCTGCCGGTTTCAGCCAAGCTGGAGTTCCAGAGCCCTGGCTGCGGTGGCACATCCGACCCGCCAAGGATTGGCAAGGAAGTCCTGATGGGGTCGAGATCGGCCGTCTCACCCTTTGTGGCCTAGGCGCCACATTTTCGGGGGGATTTAAAGTGCGCTCTCCTAATTTTGTCAGGATCAAAGAAGGTGCTGGACCACAAGTTGCCTGAAAATTGGTGGTGGAACTGTAGCTGATTTTGACCCTGATGGTGTTCCCGGTGCCTCAGGTTTCTGCATCTACTGCCCGATGGTAGCAACTGCATCAAGCAGATGCATTTAATGGTGGAGAGAACTGTGCCTATGATAGACTGGGATGAGCCCAGCACTCTGCAGTTTCTTTGCATTGAAATTATTTACCAGGCTATGATGCAACCAGTCAGCATACTCTCTACAGTGCATCCAAAGAGATTTGTTAGGATATTTGGTGATATGCCAAATGTCCTCAAACTTCTATGGAGGTAGAGGAACAAGCATGCCTTCTTTGTGATTAAGCATCTGTGCTGGGGGCATAGATATGATCGTCATAAGCTTTTCTTTGACTGGATAGCCATACAGCAAAAGCTTTTTGTTGTACCTTGGTATATACAACAACAATAAACTAAACCAAACTTTGCCTTAGGTGGCTTGAAAATAAATTAGTAATTGTAAACCTTCCTAAAATTCCCCAATCTGACTTTAGCGCGTTTACTCAATCCTACGTTGACATTCTTAAAAGACCTTGAATGTATATATTTCACATTTCTTATTGTAAAAGTGATTGGTTCCCACAGTAATTCTCTGGGAGACCAATGCTTTATAGTGCCGGAGTTGATAAGATTTTATTGGCTATCCATTAGAAATAGATTGAGGATCTATCATTTTTATTGTTGCAACTGCAGTTTTCACCAGATGAAATCTTCATCCTTAAGGGCCTGTCCCACTTTCCCGAGTCCTCTGCCGACCTTAAAAAAAATCAAGATTTTTGTGATCTACGAACTCCTACTCCCGACTATCTTTTTACTCGTGGACTTTTTTGTCATGCTGGAAAAAACGTCCCGACTTACCTGATGCCCCGAGTACCTACGGCTGGCATAACGAGCCGCTACGATATATCTACGGACTCATACGGCCTCCTACGGACATTCTCCGAGTTTGAATCAAGGGGAAAACTCGGTGGAATTCGTGAGTAACTCGGGAAAGTGGGACAGGCCCTTTTTTGATGACTGTCCATCATAACAATAATGGATGTGATTTTATTTCTACAATGGAAGGGATTCCGTCATACGTGGTAGAATTCATTACTTTTCCTGAAGGAATTTTGAGTTTTACTGTAGCAATCCAACACTTCTATCGTGAAACCCTATTATATTGATTGTGAGAATCCAAGATTTTTTACAGTGAGAGCCCTCTGCTTTTGCTAGGAATCAAACACTTTTATTTTGAGATCCATCTCTTTCATCATGTTAACTCATTATTAATAAAGTGGGAGTTCATCGTTTATTGTTCAAGTTTGTTATTATTGCAATGAGAATCCATTACATTTGTTTTTTTCTGCATTAACTAACCGTGTATGTCACGTGCAGGACAACCATTATTTTTTATTTTTGCAATCCATCCATACACAACCTCCTTTCACTCAAATATAAATCTGAAAATATAAACTCGTATAGTGGAAAAGATTGTCCACGGACATAAGATTTTATATTATTCATAAAATATGTCAAATCTTAAGTCCATAATCCTGGTGGTGTGTGATTTTGAGTTTCTGTACCTGATGGTAACAACAAGAAGAGGTTGTAGCCCAGAGGGTGAGGATCCTTGATGATAATTGCACCTTTTTGAGGTAGCGTCTCATTTAGTTTAGTTTATCGATTCAGCACAGAAACAGGCCCTTCAGCCCACCAAATCTGCGCCAACCAGCGATTCCCTTACATTAACATTATCATATACACATGAGGGGCATGAGGTATAATTTTACCGAAGCCAATTAGGCTACATTCTTGTACATCTTTGCAGTGTGGGAGGAAACCCGGACATTCACAGGGAGAATGCACAAACTCGGTAGTCAGGATCGAATCTGGGTCTCTGGTACTGTAAGGCAGCAACTCTCCGGCTACCACACCGCCCTTAAGCATCATGTAGATGCTTTCAATAGACAATAGGTGCAGGAGTAGGCCATTCGGCCTTTCGAGGCAAATGCCCACTCGGTAGTGGGGAGGGATAGTTCCCTGATGGACCGGGCTGAATCCACAACACACTACAGCCTCTTGCATTCTTTTAGGTTGGAATTGCGATACTAGGCCATGACATTGTGAGAAATCAAGGTTTTTTACGGTTAGAATCGTAGGAATGTTTGTAGGAATTAAAAAATATTTATTTTGAGATCCATCTCTTTTGCTGTGCTGTGAGAAACATAGAAACATAGAAATTAGGTGCAGGAGTAGGCCATTCAGCCCTTCGAGCCTGCACCGCCATTCAATATGATCATGGCTGATCATCCAACTCAGTATCCCGTACCTGCCTTCTCTCCATACCCTCTGATCCCCTTAGCCACAAGAGCCACATCCAACTCACTCTTAAATATAGCCAATGAACTGGCCTCAACTACCCTCTGTGGCAGAGAGTTCCAGAGACTCACCACTCTCTGTGTGAAAAAAAGTCTTTCTCATCTCGGTCTTAAAGGATTTCCCCCTTATCCTTAAGCTGTGACCCCTTGTCCTGGACTTCCCCAACATCGGGAACAATCTTCCTGCATCTAGCCTGTCCAACCCCTTGCTGTGTGAACATTATTAACTCTGGCAGTTCATCATTTATTGTTCAGGTTCTTTATTATTTCAACATTATTACACACAAAAGACAGTAGGGACATTTAGAAGAGGCAAATTATTCTATAGTTGGGCTTGGAATCGAACATCTGATGAGCAAGAACAAGTCGTGTTTCTGCTTCTCTGCACCTGCTTAAGAGTAATTGAAGGACAAAATATTTTTTAATTCATAGGAACTATGAACTCCTTCTTTGGGGCAGCATGGTGTCGTAGTGGTAGATTTGGTGCTAGAGACCCGGGTTCGATTCTGACCACGGGTGCTGTCTGTACAGAGTTTGTAAGCTCTCCCCGTGACCGCGTGTGTTTTCTCCGTGTGCTCCAGATTCCTCCCACACTCCAAAGACGTACAGGTTTGTAGGTTGATTGACCTCGATAAGATTGTAAATTTTCCCTAGTGTGTAGGGTAGTGCTAGTTTATGGGGTGATCGCTGGTGGGTGTGGGCACAATGGGCCGAAGGGCCTGTTTCGCACTGCTTCTCTAAAGTAAAGTAAACTAATGAATGAACCTCATCCTTATTATCATGCAATATGCCAATTGTACGGTTATTGAGAAAATAAAATATGGCTGATCTTGACAAATGTCAGCAATGTATATCATATATTAAGGAATGTTTATACCTAGAAGCCCGAATCCAATGTTACAGCATGTAATATTTCCCCAGCTTTTTCACCTGGCTAAAAGGTAGTCTTACAAACATATTCAAGAGTCAGGAGACTTTAACTGCCATAGGTATCAACAATGAAATTCTCACTTGCTGATCACAGGCCCATACACTCAATACTCACAGATAATATGCAATAATCAAAAATACAATAAATCAATAACTGTAAGAGTAGGTAACCATAATAGCACAAAAATACAAAGTCCATCGTGCAAATAAGGCACAGTCCATAGGTGATAATAGTTTGTCTTCCTGACACTGGAGATCCCAGTGGAGGAGGCTCCAGCGCAGATTTATGCAAGGATCCTGTAACTGGGTCAGTGCTAACATGGCGGAATGAGGTGTGGGGCTTGTATAAGTAGGCGCCTGGATATGATGTGAATGTGATGCTGGTGGGTGTGGTGTGTGTGGCAGAGGGTGTCTCATCTCAGAAGTAGAGAGTATGATACGGGGCGAAGCTTAGAGTTAATCACTTACAATTGATGCTGTCTGAACCGCTGAGTTACTCCAGCCCTTTGTGTCTATCTTCGGTATAAACCGACATCTGCAGTTCCTTCCTACGCAGTTAATCACCGTGGATTGGCTCTTGATGGAATGTGGAAGGAGGATGCATGGGATGGGACGGGGCGGGTAGATTGGATTGAGAAGAGAAATTGATTGCGGGAAGACCCGTTTCTGATACCAGATCCTGATCCATTCGGAATGTTTCCCAACAATGGATAAAAGACAATAGGTGCAAGAGTAGGCCATTCGGCCCTTCGAGCCAGCAATGTCTTTTGATGAAAAAAAATCACGAAGTGCTGGAGTGGCTCAGCGGGTCAGGCAGCATTCCTAAAGAACATGGATATGTGACATTTCAGTTCGGGACCCTTCTTCAGATGTATCTTTTGATACAGCTCTGTTTTAGACCTTACTTTAGACATACTGTGCAGAAACAGGCTCTTTGGCCTACCAAGTCCACGCGGACCGCCGATCACCCCATGCATTAACCTACACACACTAGCAACAATTTTACTACTTACTGAAGCCAATAAACCTACAAATCTGCATATCTTTGGAGTGTGGGAACACCTGAAGAGACCCACGCAGCCACAGGGAGAATGTACGAACTCCATACAGACAGCACCCGTAGTCAGGATCGAACCCGGGTCTCTGGCGCTGGAAGGCAGCAACTCTACCGCTGTGTCACCGTGCCGCCCTCTACTTACTACTTTTCCTTTTAAGAAGCACGGCCATCATTTTGTGCAATGCAAGCCCCCACAGACAGCACATGTTCAAATGATTCAATTTGGATGTTATCTGAAGGGTTACCTTTGTTTATGGCAAGGAGAACTCCCGCTCCTCGTCAAATATTAGTGGAACTCTTCCAAACATTTTTGAAGTGAGACAGACTTTTCTTGACCTTCTGAACTAGAGCTGCTGCCAGCTGAGTCACTTCTGACTTAAGTCAGGAATTTCTGCTGAGTCTGTGTGCAAGTAATAGTAACTTCATCTTGGACAACCCTAGAGAACCAGCTGGGTGCAAAGCACTGAAGGTTTGCTCTGGAAATTATACCCGTAGAAATCAGATACGCTATAAACGTATTCTTGCCAGCAAGCACTGAATACCATGATGAGGTGTAAAGATACTGACACACACGAAAGGCTATACTTAACTGTAAAGATAAATGGAAAATGGGAAGCTGTTCTATGTTTGACATGTATGAGGAAGACGACTTTCTATCTGTCTACAGATGAAAGTCGTATAATGGTTACACAGCAGCGATAATTAGATTTGGAAATGTAATCGAGCAATGTGCATGTAAAATACCATAAAAAAGGATTAGCCTACGTAATATAACCGACAGGAGTGTTTAAATCACCAACTGGAGCCTGTTTAGTATTAGTAGTTAAAGAGAGATGCAGCCCATTGAATCCACATCAACTATCAAGCCCTCATATTGAATTGAATTAAATACATTTTATTAGCCAAGTATGTATACATAACAAGGAATTTGCCTTGGTGCTTTGCTCGCAAGTAACAACACGATATACAGTAGATAATTAAAAATAAAACATTATAATTTAAACACGTGAAGAATGAAATAAAATATCAGAGCAAAAGGAGGCTACAGACCTTTGGCTGTTGACTCTTTAAACACTGACCCACTTTATTCCCTCCAGGTTCCCATTAATTCTCTCCTAGATTCTACCACACATCTACAGATGAAGGGCATTTTAACACATGATTTTAGACGTAGGAGGAAACTAGATAACATGCATGCAGAACGTATAAACTCACGGACAGCACCAGATGTCAAGATTGAACCCGGGTCACTGGAAGTGTGAGGCAGTAGCTCTAGGAGACTGTGCCACCCTTTCTCCCTTTCCCCACTCTCTCTCTCCCCCTTTCCTAACCTCTATTGCACCTCTAATGTAGGTTGACACTGGCATTTTTAATCTTTCCTAAAGTCTTTCCTAATTTGAAAACATTATTCCTAATAAATAGGATGGATTTTAGATTTTCAGATTGAGTACTTGGTCCAAATTGTAAATGAGAAATATTAAATTTGTGGCAATAAATGAGAGAGCAGAATAGTCGAATGTACACTTTAGTGAGAGCATGAACCATAACATTATTATTTCCTTACACATTCCTCTGTCTGAGCAAGACTGGCTGGTAGACCCACCCAGACTTAAACAACTTTAACACTTGTAATTCAAAATTGATGTGCATTTTACAGGAGTAGGCCCTTCAAGTCTGCTTCACAATTCAATGAGATCTTGGTAAACTTTGATTGTTTTCTCTAGAATGTCAGCGGTTCAAGGTGACTTAATAGGTATATAAAATTATGAGCGATAGATAGTAAGTCAGAACCTTTCTCCAGAGGTGGAAATGCCCAACACTAGAGGGCATAGTTATAAGGTGAGAGGGGGAATGTTTAATGAAGATGTGTGTGGCAGGTTTTTCACACAGAGTGGTGGGGCCCTGGAATGCAATGCCAGAGGAGACGGTGGAGGCAGATACAACAGAGGCATTTAAGAGGCTTTTAGATAGGCACATGGAAGTGCAAGGAATAGGGGGATATGGATCACATTCAGGCCGATAAGATCAGTTTAACTTGGCGTCATGTTTGGCACAAACATTGTGGGCCAAAGGGCTCATTCCTGTGCTGGCCATTCTATGTTCTATAGGAACACAACACTAGTTTAGGTTTTTAAGTAGTTTCTCTACAGGTCCTTCAAGCAGATCTTGCATCAGAATCAAATCTTGAGGCATAAGCTCTAGTGTAGAGAGCTGCGACAACCAAGATGAGGGTTCGTTTATCTGAGTTTATTATTGTCAGGCTTACAAAGGTCCAGTGAAAAGCTTTTTGTTACCTGCTATCCAGTCAGCGAAAGGACTATACATGATTACAATCAAGGTGTCCAGAGTGTACAGATACAGGATAAAGGGAATAATGTTTAGTGCAAAATAAAGTCCAATTAAACATAGTTCAAAAGCATTCAAAGGGGTAGACAGGAGGGCAGGACCGCTCTCTAGTTGGTGATAGGGTGGTTCAGTTGCCTGATAACAGCTAGGAAGAAACTGTCCCTGAATCTGGTGGCGTGCATTTTCATACTTCTGTTCCTCTTGCCTGATGGGGAGGGGCTTGAACCAATCATCAGTTTTGCTACTGCCATTTGATGTGTTGAGAAAAAAAATAATAAATACCTTTATTACCCAATGTGAAACAATAAAACTGAAAAATCACAATGACTGCAAAAATTCAAAACATCATCATTTTAATCTTAAAGATTAAAATGAACTTGATAAAACAGAGAAGGAAGTCTGATGAGGGGTATCGATCTGAAACATCACCCATTCATTCTCTCAAAAGATGCTGCCTGTCCCGCTGAGTTACTCCAGCTTTTTGTGTCTATCTTCAGAGAAGAAAGTAATGTATCAAGTGTCCATAGAAATATCGTAATATTATTATTGTTCCAATTAATGCAGCCCTGGGTGCTTTGGAGGAAAAAATCTTTAAAATTCTTGACACCAAGGAAGCTCAAATGAAATCCATGTCCCCTTACACCTGCAAGGAAGCCAGAAAATGATAGCTGAACAATATCAAACTGCTGTGCAAGGACAGCATCCAGGTGAGCATATTTCTCGGTGTATGCTTTTTGCTAGCTCAAAAAGGCAACTGATTCGCCACAGACTCACACCACCCTGGCCACGCTCTCATATCACTCCTGCCATTGGGAAAGAGGTATAGGAGTCCGAGAACAGTGACCACCAGGTTCAAGAACAGCTTCTTTCCACAACCATCAGCCTTTTGAACACCCTATAGCACTAACCTCAACTATAAACTATGGACTGCCTTTGGTTGCACTGAGGACTATGGTTTTTTTTCTAATAGTATTGGGGTTATCAATTTATTTAATTTTTGTTTGTTGCATTTTATCTATATGTATTGTGTTTACGGGCCTGTTATGCTGCTGTAAACATTGCATTGTTCTGTTATCGGCACATGTGACATTTAAACACACTTGACTCCTAGGAATACACTTTGCCTTCAAGCCTGATGGTTCCACCAACCAATGCTGCTCTATTATCTTTCCACAAAGTGATCAAAGACATCCAAGCCCTGGTTTTGTTTCTCCAATGTGGAGGAGCTTCAACGAGAACACCAAAGGTAGTGTGCAGCACATTGGAAGAAGTCTCTGTGAATAGTTGTTTCAGTTTCAGGATTGCAAGAAACGAAGAGGTGAAAGGGCTGATGAGGCACTTCCTGCAGTTGCATTTGAAAGGACTCTATAATGGGGAGTGGTGGGCCTGGAATGAAATAACAGGTAAAGGAATTGCAAACTGAGCAATCCCTGCTAAATACTGAACAGGGAGAGGAGGTTAATAGGTGTCTAATGGTGGAATCCTGTTGATTAGATGGATACAGCATGGAAACATTGTCCCAACAGTCCATTGAGTCCATGTCAACCATCGATCACTGGTTCACACTAGTGCTATGTTATTCCACTGTCTTCTTCTTCTTTCTCTTCTTCTTTCGTGTGGCGTGCAAAGCCTAAAGTTGTTGAACTTGTTCTATTTGATCTTCCGTTTGTGCACGTCGAGTTGATTGCATTAGTCGAAACAGGGCGGACCACGTGAAGGTTGCAATCTTCCACCCCTTCCACTTTCTCATCCACTCTCTTCACACCAGATGCAATTTACAATTAGCCTACAAACTCACACACCTTTGGGATGTAGGAGGGAACCAGAATACCTGGGGGAAACGCACGGGGTCATAAGGAGAAGGAGCAAACTCGGGACAGACAGACAGCACCCAAGGTCAGGATACATCTCTGGTTTCTGGGAGACAGCGGCTCTATTTGCTGCCCAAAGTGGTGCTGGAGCTGGTGGAAATTATAAAAGCTGAAAATGTTGAACGCAGAGCCTGGAGGGGTGGAAGGTAATGAACAGAGTTGCTTTGTAATTGTTCTGTCCAAGGGGAGAAGGGATAAGAGCAGCGGTGAGATGAGTTCAATGGGTCAGTCTAATATGGTGGAAAGGAAGACACGCTTAAAGTAAAAGGAAGATGTTTCAGAGTCTCCCGTGTGTAATATCTCATCAGGACAAAAGTAATAGGGACGGAGGGACTGTGGGAATGGAACAAAGTCCTTGCGGAGTCCTTACAGTGAAGTTATTTACTGTAAGACTACTTTTAATTGGGTATGTATTCATTAGTAACAATATTGTATTATTAAAATTTGAATTTCCCCCTCCCTTTCCTCCTACATTCCTTCTTCTGACTTCACAATTTGCAACTCGTCATTCCTAATTTTACATATGTTGTCTCTCCATCTCTGGCCATTGTCCAAACATCAGCCTGTAACCCCCCAACCCCCCCCCCCCCCCCCCCCCCCACACACACACACACACACACTTGTATCTCACCACTTATCACTTGTCAGGCTTTGCTTGCCCCTCCTTTTTTTCTAGCCTTCTTCCCCCCCCCTCCCCCACCGCAATCAGTCTGAAAAAAGGGTTCCGAACCGAAACATCTCCTATCCATGTTCTTCAGAGTCCCTGCTTAACCCATCAAATTACTCCAGCAATTCGTGTCTTCTCTTCTAAAAAAGAATA
This sequence comes from Okamejei kenojei, assembly GCA_035221665.1. NCBI lineage: Eukaryota > Metazoa > Chordata > Chondrichthyes > Rajiformes > Rajidae > Okamejei > Okamejei kenojei. The sequence continues at coordinate 33,351,870 of CM069155.1, forward strand.
AAGCTGCACTAAAATATCTAATTTGATTTTCATGACCTCCAATTCTAAACCATCTAGCCCAGCTTCATAACACGAGTGCAATCTTGGCAGCATTACATGGTGTTATCAATCCTCTTTATTGGCCTGAGTTAAACAGAGGCTAAACTTAGCAATTTCTGCTTGGTAATTGCTTAAAATAAATTGAGATTCGTAAAATTGTTCTAAAATATCGACCTCTGAAGGACAATCCATGTTAACAGGATTGCCCATTACCCGGCTAGTTAGTGCTCTCTTAGTCTCTGCCAATTGTTTTTGTGTTTTTAAATATTCATCCCTCTGCCTAGCAAACCTTCTCTTTGCCATTGAATTGAAATGTATGGCAGTGCAGCAGGTAGTGCTGCTGCCTCATAGCACCAGAGACCCAGTTTTATCGTGACCTTGGGCGCTGCCTATGTGGAGTTTGCACGTTTTCCTTATGATCATGTGGCTTTCCTCCATGTGCTCTAGTTTCCTCCCAAGTGTGCCTCCCATGTCCCCAAAGATATGTGGGTGTATAGGCTAATTGGCTTCTGTAAATTGCACCATGTGTGTAGGGAGTGGAAGAGAAAGCGGGATAACAGAACTAGTGTGAATGGGTGATCAATGGTCGGCATGGACTCGCTGGGCCAAAGTACTGAATCTTTAGGCTCAAAACCTCTCCTTCTTGATGGATCTAGCTTTACCTCATTCACACTGGGGATTTCCACTACCATTTATTGTACCAGGACCAACCAGTAAACTCAAAATCTTCGACCATAACTTTATACATCGCAAACAGTGCCTTTCCTGTCAACTAAAATAGGCTGCGCCATTGAGACCTTATTTACACTCAAGCGGTTCTGAAAAATTACACCTCTATCAGAAAATCCAGATAGTTACCCCACCAGCAACCAATATTATATTATTAAAATTCATAGCAGTAAAGGTTTCTTCCGTATTTGAATTGTCGCTAACAACCGAGTCATCTATGCTTTTTCATCAGAACTGATATTTACTTTTCAAGCACCCCTCGTCCTCTCATGAAGTCAGCACTTTGTCTGATGCTTGTTAAGTTGTTTTGGAGGTTATTTTGCTAGATACCCAGCAACCTAAATAATGAGAGGCAAATGCGAGCAAGTTTTTTGGTCAGAGAAAACCAAACGAAAAACAATTTAGTTTTTGTTTTTAAATTAAACCATGAAAACTGGCATCTAAAACCTTAAAATCCAAGGTCTTAAAATCTACCATTAAAATCATAGCTGGCTTTTCACAGTTGATTAAAATATCACAATTGATATTAAAATGTCAGTGGTCTGCCTAGGTTATGCACAAGTGTTCAAATACTCGCTTCACTCTTCCTCCCCACCGCTTATCAGAGGTTGCTGAGCAGACTTAAGAATAAAAGGTATCTTTGTAAGGATACCTAGGATAGATTCTTGGAAAACTGCCTCACACGCTGAGGTTCTCCAGCATTTTTGTCTACCTTCGATTTTCCAGCATCTGCAGTTCCTTCTTAAACATTTTGTCTATGCCACTGTGAAATCTCCTCAAGGTATGCCTACTTTGAATAAGTTCTCCTCCTCCCTCCGAAGATAGTTTTACAACCTCCTCTCTCTCACTGCCCCCCTCTGTGATTCCCCCTTCCCTCCAACTCTACGGCCACATCCTAACCCAGATCCAGTACCACAGCCACGTTTGCTTTCTCAGGACTTGCCTGCGCCTCCATCTTGTACCTCATGGTTTCCAGCTCCAGTTCCCTACCTCCCAGTTCGGAACCATAGATACCGACTGGCTATCTACCGCCATACACGGCAATTCTCCTTCCGTATATATAAGATGCTACCTCACCCGCTGAGTTTCTCCAGCATTTTTGTCTACCTTTGCTAGGATAATGTCATGCTCGTTAATTTGTGTACTTGAGTTACTGCCACCTCAGGTTGTTTAAATATAAACAGAACACAAAGTGCTGGAGGAACTCAGCGGGTCACACTGCATCTGTGGAGGGGGTGGACAAGTGAGGTTTCGGGTCTGGATCCTTCTTCAGACTGAAACATAACCTGCATCTCTCTGTGGTGTCCCTGTGGCATTGTTTTTTCTCCAGAAATAAACCCTACATGGAACAGAACACCTTACTCACGAAAACACTAACTGATATTCCACCGGGTGGCGCCGTCAGCGATGGCAGCCTCACCTGTCTGTCTGTCTTTTTTGTTATTTTTAGTGTGCTTTAAAAAGTTTGTGTTAATGTTCTCTGGTTTGTTTTATGTGGGGGGGTGGGGAGGAGAGGCGGGGGAAACTTTTTTTCAATCGCTTATCTTGCCGGAGATGCGATTGTTTTCTGGACCATATCTCCGGTCGTTCTGCGGCCTAACATCATGGAGCTGGCGGCCTTGCTCGAGAGTCGAGAGTGAGTTTGAGCCGCACCGCGGGGACGTGGACTTACCGTCAGAGCCTGCGATCCCTTGCCTGGGATCGATGTTCCAACCGCCGTCTGCGGATTCCAACACAGAGGCGCTCGCAGTCTTGGGTAGAGACTGATGGCGGGAAGCTCCAAAGTAGCAGATGATTCGACCAGCCCTGACCTGGGGTCTGATCGACCAGCCCTGACCTGAGATCTCCCCATACGGGAGCCTGATCACCCCGACGCGGAGGGCCCGACTGCCGGCTACGGGGGCCAAGATCACCCCGACAACGGGAGGCTCGAGGCTCCCGACTGCAGGAGAACAAAGATGGGAGAACAAAGAAAAAAGAGAAGAATTGAACTTATTTTTTGCCTTTCATCACAGTGAGGAATGTGGAGGAGGCACTGTGGTGGATGTTTATGTTAAAATGTATTTTGTGTGTCTTGTTGCTTTTTATTGGCATGACTGCTGGGCAAATCAAATTTCTCGTATGTTACAAAACATGCTTGGCTAATAAAGTATGATTATGATGATGATGATCTTTCTTAGCTGCTGTTATATCATGTACTAGTCCCACCTGACTTCTAATAGGTCCACACAGCCGGCAGAATGACAGAGCCAATAGCCTGGGCCAGAGCGGTGGCGCAGCGATAGAGTTGCTGCCTTGCAGCACCTGAGACCCAAGTTCGATCCTGACTACGGGTATTGTCTGTATGGAGTTTGAACGTTCTCCCTGTGACCATGTGTGTTTTCTCCGTGTGCTCCAGTTTCCTTCCACACTCCAAAGATGTACAGGTTTGTAGGTTAATCGGCTTCAGTCAAAATTGTAAATTGGTCCTAGTGTGTAGGATAGTGCTGGGGAACAGGGATCCCTGGTTGGCTCGGATTTGTTGCGCCAAAGGGCCTGTTTCCATGCTGTGTCTCTAAACTAAACTAAGCCGATGCCCAGGGGGAACACCATCTGGTGGAACCGCACAGATATGAAGTCACAGTTCACCGCGACTTGCAATAGTGATCAGCATCCTGTTTGTTGTGGGAGGATCAGCGTCCACATATCCCTGCCTTTTCGCTGATTACTTCCTCCCAGTGACCCCAACATCTAGGATCTAACCACAAGAGGAAATATCTTCACCTGGTCAAATGTCCTCAGGATCACGTATCTTTCAGTCGTCTCATAACTTCATAAATCATTGGAGCAGAATTATGTCATTCGACCCATCGAGTCTCCTCCACCATTCAATCTTTCCCTCTCAACCCCATTCTCCTGCCTTCTCACCATAACCTTTGACACCCTTGCTAATCAAGAATCTGTCAATCCCCACTTTAAAAATAGCGACAGACCTGGCCTCCACAGCTGTCTGTGGCAATTAATTCTGCAGATTCACCACCCTCTGACTAAAGAAATTCCTCCTCATCTCCTTTCTAATGGTACGTCCTCTAATTCTGTGCCCTCGTAGACGCTCCCACTGGTGGAAACACCCTCTCCACATCCACTCTGTCCCGGCCTGTCACTATTATGGCAAGTTTCAATGTGGTCTCCCCTCATCTTTCTAAATTCCTGTGAGTACAGGCCTAGTGCCATCAAGGGCTCATCATACGTTCGTCCTCCTCTCAGTCTTGTAAACTACAGATGTCAGTCTAGTAAACCTCTGAGCAGCAGAAAAAATCATTAGTATCCTTCCTTAAATAAGGAGAACAATAGTGTTGCAGTACTCCAAATATGGTCTCACCAATGCCCAACATATATGAAGCAAAGCCTTTGTACCTTTTTAATCAATTCCCTTAACAAAAGAGGATAATATTCTGCGAAAATACAAACTGCTGGGGGTACTCAGGGGGTCATGAAGCATCCATGGAGCGAAATGGACCGTCAACGTTTTTAGATTGAGACATTGAGTTGCTGCCTTACAGCGCCAGAGACCAGTGTTCGATCCTGACTACGGGTGCTGTCTGTACGGAGTTTGTACGTTCTCCCCATGACCTGCGTGCATTTTCTCTGGGATCTCCGGATTCCTCCCATACTCCAAAGACGTTAGTAGGTTAATTGGCTTGGTATAATTGTAAATTGTCCCCAGTGTGTGCGGGAACCAATGGTCGGCGTGAACCAGGCACGTGCCGTGAGTAATTACTCAGGATAGGCAGTCAGTTGGCTTTAAAAAAAAAAATTAAACTGCGCATGCGCAGATTGTTTACTCCGTAAAAATTAAAATAAAAACAGTAACGAATTCAATTTGCCCATGGCTTCCGAGTCTCCTTTATTCTTAATTACTGAATGGTTGGGGAGTGAAGGGTGATGGCAGGTGGCGCGATGGTGGGAAAAACGTGAGTACAGGGAAAAGTTGAATCAGTTGTCATCTAATTGAATGACAACACTTGTTCAAGGGTCCAAGTGTTCCTTTCACAGCGTGTGGAGAGTCTGTGCCAGGCGTGAAGTTGCGCGGAGGGCAGGAGTGTTGAGAAGGAGGGGGTGGGGGATAATGCCAGTAACTCACTCACCGCTGCCGCGGCATTCTGGGCTCCGGGCGCGAAGCCATCGCACTGTAGCCGGGGATAGAAGCAGCTCGGGGAGCTGCGAGCAGCCGCCGGGACCCGACAGCAGAACTGGCCACCACTTCAGCGCATTCTGCCGGCCTGCTCACCTCTGGCAGTGCTCTCCGTCTGAACACCTCTCACCTGCCACTCGCTGACTTCGCTCATGTCAGCGGCTTCCTGGAAATCCTTAAATTCCCACAGCCGAGTAACCTCAATCGCACTGTTGGAATTTAAGGATTTGCGGGACATGAGTGAGGCCAGCGAGCGGCAGGAGAGAGGTTTTTAGACAGAGAGCTGCCAGAGGTGAGCGGGGACCGGCAGAAGGCGCTGAGGTGGCGGCCGGTTCCTCTGTCATGCCTCTCACAGCCACCCGAGCTGCTTCGCCCCCCGTGCAGGGAGCGTCACAAGTGACATTATCCCGACCCCTCCTTCACAACATTTGTGCCATCCCCGCAACTTTACCCCGGGCCAGACTCCCCAAACGTTGTGAAAGGAGCTCTCCCCCCACCCCCCCCCCCCGGGAAATACAGTTTTTAAAAACAGAAACACAAAATGTACTTACCACATTATTGGTACACAAACTCCATTCTTCTCTCTTTGTTTCCTAAGATACACTTAAAATATTGCCAAACCATATTTGAAAACCCAGCCAAGAAACTAGCGCTGTGCATGCGTAGTAGGCTGCAAAGGCACCATTTCAGCTGCCTTCAGCCCCGCTTGTCAGTGACGGCTTCACGCAGCGCTGACGGCACGTGGGCTGCACAGAGCTTCAAGGGTTACAAGCGCTGCGGTTGAAAGGCACGGAGAATTATGCCTACCTAAGAGATCGATCTCTTAGATAGGCACAATTCTCCCATGCCTTTACTATTTATATTTAGTTATTACCATTGTTATAATTTTTAGTCAGAATAGGCAGTGCCTACCTTGCCTACCCTGACGGCACGTGCCTGGCGTGGACTTGGTGGGCCAAAGAGCCTGTTTCTGCGTTGTATCTCTAAATTAAACTGCACAGAAAGAAAGGTCCATTTATGCCTCTTCACCTTCCAGTTGGTCATCTGATCTTCTATTCAGCTAATATGTTACCTCCTACACCATGAGCTTTATTTTCCATAAAAGGCTTTGATGTAGCACGTTATGAAATGCCTCTGGACATATAAGCACAGTACAGGTTTTCTGCAAATTTAACTAAATACTGTAAAAATATTAAAAAATAATAGAAATATACAAAGGATCAGATATGGTGAGACACAGAGTGTAGCTGCGTTGATATTTATAAGGAATTATATACAAATGTGCCATCCGTACGGTTTTTCAAATTTCCTAAAAGGAGTTGTGGAGTTGGTGGTGGTGTATGGAGCAGCAGAGAGATTTCCGTAAGTAAATGAGTGCGAATAATTCTATGATTTACAAGGATACATTTTGATCTATCAGGCCCACAAACACTTGGGAAACCGACTAACAAGTGTTAAAAATAGAAGCGATGTTACAAAAAGACAAAGAACCTACTAAACTAGGAACATATCCACATTATAAGAGGACGTGCTGGAAATCATAAGGCTTATTAAGCTGGATACATTCTAGGGCCTGATCAAGTGTTTCCTCTGACATTGTATGAAGCTAGGGAAGAAATTGCAGAAGCTCTGGTGGGGATATTATCATTATCATTAGACAGAGTGGGGGTAGCAGAAGACTAGAGGGTTTCTAAATGTGTGCATTTATTTAAAATTGGCTTATTTAAGTGAGCCTAATCAGTCAGGGATTGTCTACAGGAGTTGGACATCATAGTACTGCCCAAGTTATTGGCAAGACCACACTTGGAGTACTGTGTGCAGTTATGGTCGCTGAGCAGTAGCAAAGTGCAAACAAAATACTTAGGAGGATGTTACCAGTTGTTGAGGGCTTGAGTTATAAAAAGAGGCTGCAGAGGCTGGGGCTGTTTTGTAGGAGGCTGAAGAGTGACCTTATAGAGGTTTATAAAATCGCGTACAGACAGTGAATGAATACAGTCCTTTTCCCCCCAAATAGGGGAATTTAATACTTAAAGGCATAGATTTAAGGTAAGAGGGAACAAGTTTAAAAAGAAGACAAGAGGCTTTTACCACACAGAGGGTGATGGGTATATGGAACAAGGTGCTAGATGAAGCTTTAGAGGCAGGTACCTTTACAATATTTAAAAGACAGTTGGACAGGTATAGGAAAGAGAACTAGCTGGCAGACAGGAAGCAAAGAGTAGGAGTAAACGGGTCCTTTTCAGAATAGCAGACAGTGACTAGTGGGGTACCGCAAGGCTCAGTGCTGGGACCCCAGCTATTTACAATATATATTAATGATCTAGGATAAGGGAATTGAATGCAACATCTCCAAGTTTGCAGATCAAACGAAGCTGGGGCAGTGTTAGCTGTGAGGAGGATGCTAGGAGGCTGCAAGGTGACCTGGATATGTTGGGTGAGTGGGCAAATGCATGGCAGATGCAGTATAATGTGGATAAATGTGAGGTTATCCACTTTGGTGGCAAAAACAGGAAAGTAGACTATTATCTGAATGGTGGCCGATTAGGAAAAGGGGAGATGCAACGATACCTGGGTGTCATGGTACACCAGTCATTGAAAGTAGGCATGCAGCTGCAACTGGCAGTGAAGAAAGCGAATGGTATGTTGGCATTCATAGCAAAAGGATTTGAGTACAAGAGCAGGGAGGTTCTACTGCAATTGTACAGGGTCTTGGTGAGGCCACACCTGGAGTTTTGGTTTCCTAATCTGAGGAAAGACATTCTTGCCATAGAGGGAGTACAGAGAAGGTTCACCAGACTGATTCCTGGGATGGCAGGTCTTGCATATGATGCTTCGACTCAGCTTGTACTCGCTGGAATTTAGAAGATTGAGGGGGGATCTTATAGAGACTTACAAAATTCTTAAGGGGTTCGACAGACTAGATGCAGGAAGATTGTTCCCGATGTTGGGGAAGTCCAGAACAAGGCGTCACAGTTTAAGGATAAAAGGGAAGTATTTTAGGACCAAGATGAGAAAATCATTTTTCACACAGAGAGTGGTGAATCTGTGGAATTCTCTGCCACAGAATGTAGTTGAGGCCAGTTCATTGGCTATATTTAAGAGGGAGTTAGATGTGGCCCTTGTGGCTAAAGGGATCAGGGGGTATGGAGAGCAGGCAGGTACAGGATACTGAGTTGGATGATCAGCCATGATCATATTGAATGGCGGTGTAGGCTCGAAGGGCCAAATGGCCTACTCCTGCACCTAATTTCTATGTTTCTATGAAAGGTTTGCGGGGACAAATGCAGGCAAATGAGACTAACTCAAGTAGACTACTTGGTCAGTATGGACTATATGTCCTAAAGGGTCTGTGACTCTATGAAAAGGCTTTAAGAGTTGGCCCAACTACAATGTATAGATTAGTAGCAACATTCTGCCTCTGTTAAAACCAAAAGGGGGGTGGGTTCAAGGCCGATTAAGTTGCCGTTTCCCATTTCTAACTTTTTGTTTACCAAGGCCAGCTCTGCTCTCTCAGGCAGATGTAAAAGAGGCAAAGGCTCTATTTAAATGGGCGGATTGGAGTCTGTCCAAGTTCATCATAGATTGCTAATCCTTCAGTCATCTGAAAGTGAACAAGTTACCTGGTCATTAGTCATTGCTATTTCTGGGGTACTTTTTCTGCTTTCAAAATGTTGTTTGTTGTGTTTGCTACATTACAACAGTGATTATGTTTCCAAAGTATTATATATTTCTGTAGATACAAGGATAGACACAAAATGCTGGAGTAACTCAGCAGGATAGGCAGCGTCTCGGGAGAGAAGGAATGATTGATGTTTGGGATCGAGACCCTTCTTCAGACTGAAAGCCACGAGAAAGAGAAACGAGAGATATAGAAGATGATGTAGAGAGATATAGAACAAATGGAAGTAATGCAAAAAAGTAACAATGATAAAGGAAACAGGCCATTGTTAGCTGTTTGCTGGGTGATAACAAAAAGCTGGTGTGATTTGGGTGGAGGGGGGAGAGAGCAAATGAAGGGATTACTTGAAGTTAGAGAAATCAATATTCATACCCCTGAGATGTAAGTAAAATGAGGTGCTATTCCTCTAAGCCATTCCCCCACAGTTAAAAAGTGCTACGTTTATCAAGTAGACTTGTTTTTTGTAGTTTTTTTATTATTGGTCTTGCAGAATTCTGTGTGATTTATGTATAATTTATGTTTTTGTGTGCTTGTCTAAGTCTGTGTGCCTGTGGCTGAAGAAGGGTCCCGACCCGAAATGTCGCCCATCCTTTTTCTCCTGAGATGCTGTCTCACCCGCCGAGTTACTACAGCACTTTGTGTCCATCTTTGGTATGAACCAACATCGGCAGTTCCTTGATTCTAAAGAAAATGTTAAAATGTTTTAGAAGTACACTAAGAGAGAAAGAATAACTGAGCTTGGGATAGCACAGTCGGCAGCGAATAGAGCTGTTGTCACACCAAATTCTCAGTGACCTGGGTTCACTCCTGACTTCCAGTATTGTATGCGTAGAGTGTGCACACTCTCCCTGTGACTGCATGGGTTTTAGAGAGCCAAGAGTATTTTATCGTCATATGCCCCAGATAGAACAATGACGTTTTTACATGCAGCAGCACAACAGAAATTTATGTATACATAGTAGTCTGTAAACAATATAATAAATGAGAAAAAGTTTAATGTGTATACACACACACACACCCATAAATTCAAACAATAATAATGCAAAAAGACAAAACCAATGCCCCCAAGTCTATGTAGTTCAGCTTATCTGGAGGTTTAATGTTTAATAGCCTGGTTGTTTAGGGAAGAAGCTGTTCCTTAATCTAAACGTTACAGTTTTCAGGCTCCTGTATCTTCTTCCTGAAATCCAAATTCTCCAGTTTCTTATGTGAAGGTAGGTTTATCAGCCTCAGTAACTTCCTCTTTATGTTGAGGTAAGTGGTAGAAGCTGGAGCTCGGGGTTTTAAAGCAGAACCTCTGTTCATGCACACATTTACGTGTGAGCTGCAAAGGTCTGCGGGACGTAACCCTTACATTAGTCGGGGACCAGTTGCAGAGTAACGGATGAAGTGCTAGAAGAGGGACTAGCTCGTAATCCTCCAGCCTGTATGGCCCAATCTATCTTCTTTATTATTTTCTTTACTCTTCTTTGTCAATTGATAGACTTTGGTAAAGATTGTAAAATGTCCCTCGTGTGTGGGATAATGCTAGTGTACAGGGGTCGGTCGTCGGTGTGGACGCGGTGGGCCGACGTGCCTGTTTCCACACTGTATATCTAAACTAAACTTTGAACCGATTATCTTCTTCCTCTTGCATATGGCGTGCACCGCCTAAAGTTGTAGGACAACTTGTTCTATTTGATCTTATTTGATTGTGCACGCTGGGTTGATTGCATTCGTCGAGACAGGGCGGACCACGTGAAGGTTTCAGTCTTCCACCCCACCGATTATCTAATGCCCCACAAAACCACTTTCCACCTGACAAATAGGCAATCTAACCACCAGATTGTCACCAATTTAGAGATTGCTGCTGGTGGAATCAATGAATGAACAGGTAACATATCACGCCAGCTTTCTTCCGTATGTTATTTTAACAGTGATCAAGTTAACACCTGTTAAAATACTTGACAAAGTAGTGATATAAAAACATGTTCAGCTTTTGTTTGTTATCGATTATCACCAAAGATAATTCCTTAGCTCAGTGCTGTTTGAACCTTGTGTGTTCCATCAACAATGTGCTTACAATTTGATCTATCTCTGTAAATTCAATATGTCAATACACATATTTATCAGAGAAATTGATAATTTTATATATGCTTGTAGAAAATAATTAATAATTAATCATTTAAACTTTTTTTGGATGTGTGAATTGTGCGAATAGCCAGCATTTATTGTTGACCCTTAGAGAACTGGCCAAAGGACCCGTTTCCATGTTGTATCTCTAAACTAAATTAAACTCTCATCCCTGCCTTATATTAGCTCATCTGCTGTTGAAATCCCCCATGCAGGCCACAGCTTCATCCTGAACTGACTATTCCAATGCATAACTGGTCATTCTCACTGATTAACCACCTAAGCATTGGAACATTATTCTATTTATAGCTTTAATTAGTCTTTTGTTGTGCTTCCAAATCCCTGGAAATGCATCTTTGACAGAAACATCCTTGGACTGGGTGATTTAATTAACAACCTTGAATAAGAGCTGTGTAGCAAAATATTTATTCCTGCTGTGACTCTCATCAGCACTAGGAATGATCACCACAACAGTCGGTTGTGGATGATGCTGAGGGACCAGTGTGTCGCGTTGAAATCACTTAAGGATTTTTATTAAAAAGAACACCTAAATAATGGACTCCCAGAGGGGATGAACCAGCCTTTTCTAAACAAGCACTTAATGAAAACCATTGGTTTGAGTGGAACTTGCTTGTCAGCACACCGGGGAAATTATGGAGGGAGGAGCTTAAAATATTCTTAGTAGAAACTACAGCATTGGATTTGGAGAACACTAATTAAATATTTCAGAATCAGTGCTTCTAATAGGATAATAGTCCAGCAGTATCATGCATTGGAGCAGCAGCATGCTATGATAAGTTTGGGATCGAAAATTTAGACCAACATTGTGACACATTCCCAGTTTTGTGTAAGACGCATTGAGATGCTACTTTGTATTGCACAGATATTGCCTTCATAGAATATAAATTTGCAGTGATGGGGGAGGAGAGGGTGGATAGAAAGGGTCGTCTGCAGAATTCTAAAAACAGTGCTGAACAGTTGAAAATCGGCTTAATCCACAGTACAGCAATATAGTATCCATTTCTGGGTGTCTAAGTACTCACCAGGAAATTCAACCCTGATATTTTGGCAGGATTTTTGTTTATGCTGGTATCTTTATCCCCACAGCTTTTCCAAATGCGGCATCACAAATAATGCACATGCAATCTTAATCTCCAACATGATCTCTAAACTCATTAGGTTTAAATAATCAACATGAAGGGCCTCCACCCAAAACGTCACCCATTCCTTCTCTCCAGAGTTGCTGCATGAGTTACTCCAGCATTTTGTGTCTATCTTCGATTTAAACCAGCATCTGCAGTTCTTTCCTACAGGTTAAAATAATGGCAGTTCTTATTTACTTACAGAACAATAAGCTTTTATTAGTCTGAAGGGTTGTTATTTGGTGTTGTCTGCAAACATATGAACCAATTCATGTGCACCATATGGGATGAATTGACCAGATAGCGTGCAAACAAAACTTTTCACTGTATTTCAGTACATGTGACAATTATAAACCAAAACCAAACTCTACATTTACTAGTTCCCTTCTAACTCCGTTTGCTACTTCCTCAAAGAATTATAGCAAATTTGTCAAATAAAATGTATCTGTCATAAAGCTAAAACTATTGTGTTATGATTTTCTATATGTCCTTAATAATGGATTCCATCATTGACTGAGTACAACCAATGCATTCACTAACTCTGCAGCCAATTACATTAAGTGTCAATGATGCAGGCCAGGAGGCCCAGGCCATTTGCCCCAATTTTTTTAGCTAGTAATTTTCTCCTAATTCCCCAATTGTTTGAAGTTTGTTCCCTATAGCCTCTCACAGCATCAACAAAGCAAACAGAGATAAAATGTGATCAGGGAAAGCCAGACTGGTCAGAGAACTGGGAGGGGGAGGGATGGAGAGAGGGAAAGCAAGGTTACTTGAAGTTAGAGAAGTCAAATGCATAAAGCTGTTTCATAAGCTGCCCAGGCGAAATGTGAGGTGTTCCTCCAATTTGCGCTGGGCCTCACTCTGACAATGGATAAGGCCCAGGATAGAAAGGTCAATGTGGAAATTGGAGGTGGAATTAAAGTGTTTAGCAACCGGGAGTTCTTGTAGGTTTAGGTGGACTGAGTGGAGGTGTTCAGCGAAACGATTGCCGAGCCTGTGCTTGGCCCTATCTCCTATGAGAGTTCCGTATCATCTGGTAAATATCCTCTGCAAACCCTCCAAAGCCTCCATATCCTTCCTGAAATGGGGCAATCAGAAATGCACACAATGCTCTGAATGCAGCTTAACAAGAGCCCTGTAAAGCTGCTTCATGACATCCTGACTCATATACTGAAAGCCTCGACCAATGAAGGCAAGCATATCATATGGTTTGATAATCTATTATTATTATTATTGGGATATTTTTACGTCTTCTACTAAGACTGATCCAAAATAATTATTACAAATTTCTGCCATTTCTTTCTATCTCCTATTTAATTCTCCATTTTCACCTGCCACTTTAGCTACTTTTGCTTGTTATATATTGAGGAGCCAAAAGAGTAAAGGTTAAGAGTAAAATTAATAAGAATAATCACCACAGAAGATTGATCCAAAATAATTATTTAAAATTTCTGCCATTTCTCTCGTTCTCATATTTAATTATCCACGTTCATCCAACATTTTAGCTTCTCTCTTGCTTGTTATATATTCTTGAGCCAGTATAGTAAAGGTTAAGAGTAAAATGAATAATCATTACAGAAGTGTTAAAGAAGGAACTGCTGATGCTGGAGAATCGAGGGTACACAAACGGCTGGAGAAACTCAGCGGGTGCAGCAGCATCTAAGGCGCGAAGGAGATAGGCGACGTTTCGAGTCGAGACCCTTCTTCAGACTGGTCAGGGATCAGAGAAACGAGAGATATAGAAAGTTATGTGGAGAGATAAAGAACAATGAATGAAAGATATGCAAAAAAGTATCGATGATAAAGGGAACAAGCCATTGTAAGCTGGTTGTAGTGTGAAAATTAGAAGCTAGTGCGATTAGGGTGGGGGAGAGAGATAGAGAGAGAGGGAATGCCGGAGCCCGAGGGCTGAGGGAGAGGTGGGAAGGGGAGGAGACAGCAAGGGTTAACAGAATTGAGAAAATTCAATGTTCAAGCCCAGAGGATGCAAACTCCCCAAGCGGAATATGAGGTGCTGTTCCTCCAACTTGCGGTGTTGAATTATGAAAATTCAATGTTCAAGCCCAGAGGATGCAGACTCCCCAATATCATTACAGAAGGTTGATCCAAGATAATTATTTACAATTTCTGCCATTTCTCTTTCTTATAACTAATTCTCCACACGCATCCACAACTTTAGCTACTCTCTTGCTTGATGTGCCAAAGAGTAAAGATTAAGAGTAAAATGAATAAGAATAATCATTACAGAAGACTGATCCAAAGTAATTATTTAAATATTCTGTCACTTCTCTCTTTCTCATAACCAACTTTCCAGTCATCCTCCACTTTAGCTACTCTCGTGTTTGTTATATTCTTGAGCCAGTAGAGTAAACGTTAAGAGTAAAATGAAGAAGAATAATCACGACGGAAGACTGATCCAAAATAATTATTTACCATTTCTGTCATTTCCCTTTCTTGAAACGAATTCTCCACACACTTTAGCTACTTTCTTGCTTGATGAGCCAAAGAGTAAAGATTAAGAGTAAAATGAATAAGAATAACCATTACAGACGACCGATCCAAACAAATTATTTTTTAAAAAATCTATCATTTCTCTCTTTCTTGTAACTGATTCTCCACAACTTTATCTACTCTCGTGCTTGTTGTATATTCTTGAGCCAGTAGAGTAAAAGTTTAGTAAAATGAATAAGAATATTCACGACAGAAGACTGATCCAAAATCATTATTTACCATTTCTGTCATTTCCCCCTTTCTTGCAACTAATTCTCCACATACTTTAGCTACTTTCTTGCTCGATGAGCCAAAGAGTAAAGATTAAGAGTAAAATGAATAAGAATAATCATTTTAGAAGACCGATCCAAATTAATTATTATTTTTTTAAATCTATCATTTCTCTCTTTCTTGTAACTGATTCTCCACAATTTTAGCTACTCTGGTGCTTGTTGTATATTCTTGAGCCAGTAGAGTAAAAGTTAAGAGTAAAATGAAGAAGGAGAATCACCACAGAAGACTGATCCAAAATAATTATTTACCATTTATGTTATTTCCCCCTTTCTTGAAACAAATTCTCCACACACTTTAGCTACTCTGGTGTTTGTTGTATATTCTTGAGCCAGTAGAGTAAAAAGTTAAGAGTAAAATGAAGAAGAAGAATCACCACAGAAGACTGATCCAAAATAATTATTTACCATTTCTGTTATTTCCCCCTTTCTTGAAACGAATTCTCCACACACTTTAGCTACTCTGGTGCTTGTTGTATATTCTTGAGCCAGTGGAGTAAAAGTTAAGAGTAAAATGACTAAGGATAATCCCCACCGAGGCAGGTAGTTGTGTTGGGACGGTGCAACGTGCCAGATGCCCAGTGCAGCCGGCAGGTCCCCGCCGCCCACCTTGCTCTGCGCCCCAGCCGGGATCGGCGCCTGATTGGGCGAGAGTGACCCCTCGGCGACCCCAGCGCCGCCTCTCCATAGATACCGAGCCTTACCGACCAGCCGCCATTTTGCAGTCGGGCTCCCGGGGCCGCTGGACGGGGGCAGCAGGGCGGGCAGTGAGCGCCGTGGAGGGACGAGGGCCGGGAGGGGATAGCTCGGAGCGTCGGCTGCCAGCGCTTCGAAGTTACTTTCCCCTCCTCCCCGGGCCGCCGCCACCGCCACCGCCGCCCTCGCCGGGATGAGTAACTCGGAGAACCAGACGGACGATAACGAGAAGAAGAAGCAAGGAGGCAGCGTGCTCAATAGGATAAAGAGCAGGAAGAACCCGGAGCCCGACGGCGTGATGACTCCGGTCACCGAAGCCGAGTTGTTGCAGAAGGACAGCATCAACCCGATCAACGTACTGTGCCTACAGAATGCCACCGAGTGTAAGAGTTGGCTTCAGCCTGGCGGGTGGTGTCTGGCTGGGTGGGTGGGTGGGTGTGTGCGGGTGTCCAGGGCTATCCCCAATTAGGCCCTGGACATGGGGAGATCCCCATTAAAACTCGGCAACAATGCCAAATGGCTTGTAACGTAGCCGCAGTTCTCCTCGCCATTTGGCAGTCTTGATGTACATTCACATTAATTAATTTATTCCGATCCATTAAAAGAAGCGCGCTGCTGCTCAACATACATATTCTGTTCAGATTTGGTGATTACTATCGGGAAAGTAGTAGTACAAACGTCCTGGAAGACACCCACGAAGCAACAACCCCTTCCCACTATCAGCCCGTTACAGGTTTTCTTGTTTTTAATTAAATTTCCACATCAGGTTATCTGATAAATTAGCGTTGCATGTAACTAATCATACTCATCCACTCTAAGCTATTGTAGATATCTAGGATAACGTGGAAAAATTAGTATCTTTAAAAATATTTTATAACAAAATGTTTACAGACTCCAGTCTGGAAGTGCAATTGTGCAAGGGAATATGGTATCAAAGAACAATATTGGCCTTCGTCAATACATCAAAATTACCTTCAACCTAATTTTCAAATTTGGTGTTTAACATGTGAACTTTGTGTATTATACTCGCTGTTGGAAAGTGGGGTACATATTCAAAACTTGAACCGGCCAAATTATTGTGAATCTTACCAAGGCATGGTTTCTTGTACTCTCCTTTTCAATAAAATATTGAACTTGCACTTAGACATCATTGACACACTTAAAATACAAGTTATTTAAGCACTGTCCTTTTTTATTAATACTGCCACAGGCTGTTGGTGATATGAACATTTGAACAAACAGTAATGAAAGCAGCATTTGTAGCATCTCGCTACATTTCCAAGTTGTTTCAGCAGCTGTGCATATTGTTTATCCTCTGGTTAGCACCTGGAGTTAGTGTTTGAAAACAAAATATAAAACGGTTACCAATATTTTGGGTCTCGGTAAAGTTGACTTCTTCATGATTAGCTTCACTTTTATTTTTGTAAAGGTAAAATGGGTACTAAGATTGTGGATTTCAGTAAAATTTACTCTAATTTGATAGAATAAAGACCATTCATAATTACCCTAAAACTCTCCTAATGCATGAAACAGATCAGCATTGTGTAATCAAAAAACAATTTAATATGATGTGGGCCCTGGAAGTTACAAAGAAGCAGAGGATGGATATCAAAGTAAACAATGAAAATTGGTGATATCAAAATCAATACAATGATCTTAAACATTTTTTTTTACAAAATAAAGGTGGTTTGGTCCTCCATAATTACATAGAATGGCATTCAGGCCATTGAATGTCTGTCTGTTCTTGGAGCATTGCTGTTGGTCTACCTTTCCCCCATATTCTGTCAAATCTACCAACTCTCCTGCCACCCTCCTATACTAAGAGTAATTTATAGTAGATAACTAACCTACCCTCCAGCAGGTCTTTGGGATGTGGGAGGAAATTGAGCAGTAGGGAGAAATACTATATAAATGATGTGATGTTGTTCTTGAAAAACAAAGAAATGGCAGACATGTTGAATAATTGGATTACAATTATACTTTCCATAAAGGAAAATCTCATGGAAAATACTGTTGGAAAAGGAAAAGGAAATTGCTAAAATATTTAAGAGTCATAAAGAAAATAATGACACAAGAAACACATCTCAGACCAGATGGTTCAGATCCTAAGGCCCTAAAGGAAGAATTGTTATTGAATCACTCTGAACCCGAATTCTCCAATCATCACAATAATAAGTGCCAAATTGAATTATTTTACTCTAAATGTGAAGTGCTTCTGCCACTTGACCCCTTGGTCTGCATCATCGATACCAATGCTGAATCAAACTTTTAAGATTACACCAGCTCTAAAACTGACCTAATACAGTGCCTTCCATAATGTTTGGGACAAAAATCCATCATTTATTTATTTGCCTCTGTACTCCATAATTTGAGATTTGTAATAGAAAGCATCACGTGGTTAAAATGCACATTGTCAGATTTTAATAAAGGCCATTTTTATACATTTTGGTTTCACCATGTGGAAATTACAGCAGTGTTTTTACATACCTGCCACCCTTTCAGGGCACCATAATGTTTAGGACACAGCAATGTCATGTAAATGAAAGTAGTCACAGTTAGTAATTTTGTTGCATATCCTTTGCATGCAACGACTGCTTGAAGTCTGCGATTCATGGACATTTCACCAGTTGCTGGGTGCTTCTCTGGTGATGTTCTGCCAGGCCTGTATTGCAGCCATCTTTAGCTTATGCTTGTTTTGGGGGCTAGTCCCCTTCAGTTTTCTCTTCAGCATATAACAGGCATGCTCAATTGGGTTCAGATCGGGTGATTGACTTGGCCACTCAAGAATTGACCATTTTTTAGCTTTGAAAAACTCCTTTGTTGCTTTATTGAGGGTACACAAAAGGCTGGAGAAACTCAGCGGGTGCAGCAGCATCTAGGGAGCGAAGGAGATAGGCGACGTTTCGGGTCGAGACCCTTCTTCAGACTGGTCAGGGATCAGGGAAACGAGAGATATAGACGGTGATGTGGAGAGATAAAGAACAATGAATGAAAGATATGCAAAAAAGTATCGATGATAAAGGGAACAAGCCATTGTAAGCTGTTTGTGGTGTGAAAATGAGAAGCTATTTGTTGCTTTATTAGTATGTTTGGGACCATTGGCTTGCTGTAGAATGAACTGCGGACCAATGAGTTTTGAGGCATTTGTTTGAACATGAGCAGATAGGATGAGTCTGTACACTTCAGAATTCATTATGGTACTACCATCAGCAGTTGTATCATCAATGAAGATCAGTGAGCCAGTACCTTCAGCAGCCATACATGCCCAGGCCATAACCCCCCCCCCCCACCACTGTGTTTCACAGATGAGGTGGGCAGTTCCTTTTCTCCTCCATACTTTGTTTTTGCCATCACCCTGATATAAATTAATCTCTCATCTGTCCACAAGACCTTTTTCCAGAACTGTGGTTGCTCTTTTAACTACTTCTTGGCAAACTAATCCGGCCATCCTATTTATGCAACTAACCAGTGATTTGCATCTTGTATTTCTCTCTGTATTTCTGTTCATGATGTCTTCTGCGGAACGTGGTCATGGACAATTCCACACCTGACTCCTGAAGAGTGTTTCTGAATGTCGGACAGGTGTTTGGGGATTTTCCTTTATTATAGAGAGAATTCTTCTGTCATCAGCTGTGGAGGTCTTCCTTAGCCTGCCAGTCCCTTTGCGATTAGTAAGCTCACCGATGCTCTCTTTCTTCTTAATGATGTTCCAAACAGTTGATTTTGGTAAGTCTGAGGTTTGGCAGATGTCGGTGTTTGTCACAGGATATATATTGCTCTTTTTTTTGTCCATTTGTATTCTTTGCCACAGTGGCCATCTTAGTCATCCAGCTTATCATGTTTCACAAACCTGCTGATAATACTTATCTCTACCTTGATGAAGGGTCTCGACCTGAAAGGTCACCTATTCCTTCGCTCCATAGATGCTGCCTGACCCGCTGAGCTGCTCCAGTATTTTTGTCTAACTTATCTCTACCCCATTCTCATTCATCCGCTGCCTCTAAATCGTGAGAGCTGAAATTTCCTCCTTGAATATTTAGATGATCTTTGGACCACACCATCAATAAGTCTGTTTATTTTATCCCCTTGATTTGCCAGAAACCACCTCACCTCGGCTTATCTACCACAGGTACCTTATATTCCTTTGTTTTCTTTCCACCCTCCTTCACCCTATCCACAGCCATCTTGATGTCATCAATTATCCTCTTTTCCATGCCTCATTTAATTTATCATTCCATTTATTCATAATCATGAATACAATCTTCCCACCTGAGTGAGAAAGATTGTATACCTGTACTTGCCGTCAAATAACACTATGGTTTTGCCCTCTCCATTTGTTGGTCATTTCTTCCAGCACTATGCATTTCCGAGGTGGCTGTCTCCAACTCTCTCCCTCTGAGCTTCCTAAATGTAAGTGTTTCACCTTGGTAGCATTTCATTCAGCTTCCATAATCTTCAAAAAATGTGATTCTCTCCATAGTTTCCTATGAAGAAGGGCCTCGACCCGAAACATCACCCATTCCTTCTCTCCGTAGATGCTGCATGTCCCGCTGAGTTACTCCAGCATTTTGTGTCTGCCTGTAGTTTCTTTAAGCTGTTTCTTAATTGTCACCCTTCTGGCCACACTTTTAGTCATGTTTTCATTTTTGTGGTTTGCTGTCAAATGTTATTTTAATTATGCTGTTTAGAAAAGACTAGGGATGCTTTGCTAGGTTAAAAGTAGTATATACTTTAGTTTTTTGGGGTCAATGTGCACATTGCAAGCACCCAAGCTTATAATCTTCTGAAGTTCTTTAGAGCTCTCTTTTGATAGTAGTGTGTAAGAAGCTTTTGGATAGACACATGGATATGCAGGGAATGGAGGGATGTAGATCATGTACAGGCAAATGAGATTAGTTTATCTTGGCATCATGTTCGGCACAGACATTGTGAGTCGAAGGGCCTGTTCCTGGGCTGCGCTGTTCGCTGGTTTATTATTAGATGTTTGTGTAATGCCACTTTCCTGTTTTCAGAAACGAGAAAAGCAAAGCAGGGAATTGTAGATCAGTTAAACTTGCTGCTATTGGGAAATTAAAGTCAGTAATTAAGGGCTAAACCGCTTGGAACAAATTCTGCTGTATATAAAATCAACAAAGAATTGCAAAGGAAAGTTTGCATGTATGAAATCAATCAACTTTTTTTAAGGATGCAGGAAAAGTGCTTGAAAGGAAAACATTTGCCGGCCTCTGGGAGAGAGTGAGGCAGTGAGATAAACTAGATTGCTCCAGCATAGAGCTGACATGGACACAATAGGCCAAATGGTCTCCTTCCACTCTGTCACACTTCATGATTGTGAGAAGTGTATACATTTGTAAAGTCCTACTGATCTTCGTCCATTGAGTCCATGCTGATCTTCGAGCACCTATTTGTGCCAGTACTGCACTATTGCCATTTTGTTTACCCCCATATTTCCATCAACTCCTCATAGTTGCATTGGTCTACGCACAGAGAGCGTCAGAACATGGGTTTCTCAAGCTGTGAGGCATTAACCACTCCACCATCATGCTGTGGTCCTGAATATATAAGTGAACAGGGGAACATCTATGATTATTTATAGCATGTTTCAGAAGGAATTTGATAAAGAAAGCCTCTTGCTCAAAAAAAACTATCAACTAAAGTTAAAGATTGTAACATTGAAGGCAAACTATTGACTAGATTAGGCTTTGCAGGAGACGAGGTAATTGGAATACGAGGTAATAACTTTGGAATACGAGGTAATTGCTGAATACTCAAATAGATGGGTGAGAAACCAATATTCAAATTTGTTAGAAACTCAAAGCCAAGCAGCAAACGTAAAGGAAGATATTTAAAATATAAAGAAATTAATAAATGCATGGAATGGTCAAAGCAAATGGATATCAAATGTGAGGTTATTCATATTAGACATAAATACAAACAAATATTAAGAGATATGGAGCGTCAGCAGTTCATGTCACATGGGGGCGGCAAGGTGGCAAGGCAGCAGAGTTGCTGCGTTACAACGCCAGAGACCCGGGTACAATCCTGACCACGAGTGCTGTCGGTACGGCGTTTGTATGTTCTTGCCATGACCATGTGGATCTTCTCCGGGTGTTCCCGTTTCCTCCCACACTTCAAAGATGTAGGTTAATTGGCTTTGGTTAAAAATTGTAAATTGTCCCTGGTGTATAGGATAATAAAAGTGTATGGGGATCGCTGGTCGGCACGGACTCTGTAGGCCGACGGGCCTGTTTCAAACCTATCCTATCCATTTGCTTGTCTAAATGATTCTTAAACATGTGATAGTACCTGTCTCAATTACCTCTGCCGGACTCTGGGCAGAGTCTTTAGTTTTTATCTCTAAACTTAAATTTTCTGTATCCATATTTATTTTTATTTTTCCCCCAATAAAAAAAATAGAAATAAATATAAAAAATAATAATACTAAAGGAAGACAATTTGGACATAAAATGTGCACTGGCTTTCTGAACATTCCCATTAACCCCATTCATATACTTATTTTCCATTCTGTCTCACATGCCAATTAACGTTGCACCCACCAAATAACCTACATACTAGCATGCCTTTGGGATCAGAGAGGCAATTGGAATCTCTTTACCAAGACACTTAATTTTCAAAAGTAAAGGCATCGCTGATCTATTTCCATTTGCCATCTAGTAAACGAGAGAGAGTGCAAAAGGATATATTCAGATAGGACAACCTAAATCCAATAAAAAAGGATTTTTTAATAAATTACATGCTTTCGTACTTTTGCATTTATTTTAATGAGCAGGTATGGTGCAGAACCACTTTCTAAAACTGCACTACGAGTCATACAATGTGAAAACAGGCCCTTTGGCCCAACTTGCCCACACAGGCCAACATGTCCCATCTATACTAGTCCCACCTGCCTGCATTTGGCCCATATTCCTCAACCTATCCTATCTATTTGCTTGTCTAAATGTTTCTTAAACATGTGATAGTACCTGCCTCAATTACCTCTGCCGACAGCTCATTCCATACACCTACCACCCTTTGTGTAAACAAATAAGTTGCCCCTCAGGTTCATATTAAATGTTACCCCCTTCACCTTAAACCTATGTCCTCTGGTTCTCAATTCCCCCACCTTGGGTAAAAGACTGTGCATTTACCCTATCTATTTTTTTTATGATCATGTTATTAGAATACTCTTCATTCTTCTGCGATCCAAGGAATATAGTCCTCGCCTGTTCAAACTCCCTATAGCGCAGCCCCCCCCCCCGAGTCCTAGCAACATCCTTGTAAATCTTTTCTGCGTCCTTTCCAGCTTAACAACTTTCCTATAACAGGGATAGAAAAAATGAACACGTTATTCAAGTGTGGCCTCACCAATGTCTTGAACACTGATGTCAAATTCACAGTACACATGTCTTGTACAAAGTGTGGCCTCACCAATGTCTTGAACACTGATGTCAAATTCACAGTACACATGTCTTGTACAAAGTGTGGCCTCACCAATGTCTTGAACACTGATGTCAAATTCACAGTACACACTGCCTACCCTATAAAACATATTTTATTTTGTTTATGGAATTTATATGCAAAAGTAATTATATTGACATGATGCTAAAAATATAAAACAATGTATTGTTGAAATTTGCATCTGTTATTAAGTTTTCGAAAGTGGTTTTGTACCTGTAATACCTGCTTGTTATAAAATATATGCAAGTGTGTGAAGCCAAGCAATTAAAAAAAAAATTGTGATCCATTCATTGGTATTTATGTTAGCAAATTTGAGCCTATCCTTTAGCAATAGTTTACTTGGTGATAATTGGAGGTAGATCAACAATGTTTTTATTTTTGCAAATTAAACGTTTTGCTCCATTTATGCTTTCTAAAACCGAGTAAAAGTTCAATTTGTGATTAACTGGTGTGATCTCGATTTTAATTTTTGAATCTGAAATAAATTTCTTAGTGAGTGGAATGGTTGCTGTGTACCTAAATGGTGGTTAGAAAATATAATTTGCGTGATAAAAATGATATTTAGGTTATTCGACTTCCTCATATTCCTCTTGGGTAGCTGACAACCCAAAGGTATGATCATTGAATTCTCCAGTTTTAGGTAACTGGCCTACAAACAACCCTCCCTCCCTTCCCCTCCCCCCCCCCCCCCCCTCTTTTCCCAGTGCTCCACCTTAATGCGCACCCTTTTCCCTTTTCATTCCCTTTCACCTACATTCCATGCTGTGGCTTCACATTTTGTGCATTATCTTTCCTAACTCCACAATCTCTCACGTTTTAAAAATCTTTGTACTTTGTCCAACCATTTGCCAATCAAATACTCCCCTCACCTGCAGATTGGGTATGAAGAAGAGTCCCGACCTGAAATGTTGCCTATCCATGTTCTCCAGAGCTGCCTAATCTGTGACTTTTAGGCTAGGATCCATTGCTGGCCTACTTTCAGTTTACCAAACTTATCTTGAGGAGGGGTGTGCTTGTGTTTTAGTTACTTGGGAAAATATGCTTCTGATTGCAATGCAGTTTCTGTAGAAAATACCTGTTTGTGCATGATGGAGGCTTTTGGTCAGATTATATATCCAATGAGCTAATTAGTCATTGACAATTGCTACACGGATTACATACAGACAAATCCGTATGCCTCACCCGCTGAGTTTCTCCAGCATTTTTGTCTACCTTTGATTTTTCCAGCATCTGCAGTTCTTTCTTAAACATACAGACAAAGGTTAGTTGGATGATACATAATGAGTTGCCATGATGATGCAGCTTTGGGAGAGGTGAGAAAATTAAATTAAAATAATGCAGTTCTTGAATAGGCCCTTCTTTGATTTTTGCAGGATTTGGTGGGTAAAATGTGCTTGTTGATGTCTTGGTATTGAAAAGTCTAATTACATCTGAGATAATTTGATTACCAACTTTAATTTATATGGTTAAAATATTTTCTGACCATGCTGTACTGATGATTAATTTCTGTATTAATCCTGTGTTAGCTACAAATCAGTTTGTATTGATGTTTCTGATGCTGAGATGGATGAGGTCTTGGTTTGCAGCTTATTGGAATAATGTTTAATGTTATATGTGAGAGTTTGATATGGCAGCTTTCTCTGATAAATTAATATTAACCTCTAAATGTGATATCATCTCTGATCAGCTCTTACAAATACAGTCTTGTTACAGATATCACATTATGTATAGTCTTGGAAGATGTTGGAAGAATAGCAAGCTGTCAGTCTGAAGACGGGTTTCGGCCCGAAACGTTGCCTATTTCCTTCGCTCCATAGATGCTGCTGCACCCGCTGAGTTTCTCCAGCACTTTTGTCTACCTTTGATTTTCCAGCATCTGCGGTTCCTTCTTAAACACAGATGTTTTTGTACATTGATTAGCTCTTGATAGATTTCCCATGGCTTCAGAAAATAATGTTTATTTATTTTGCCTTCTTTTCATTGATAGCATCTGACAAGTTTAACTTGACATTTGGTAGCTAATTGAAATATCATCCACAATGAGTCACTGTGCATTTATGGCTTTTTTATACACTGAAGCATGAATTTTGTCATTTAACAGTACTGTGAGATTGATTTAAGTGGATTTTCAAATGTCAGAGAATTGGAATGCCATAAAATAGCAAGCTATCAAATATTCTGAGCCAGGTTGTAATTAAAAATACAGTAATCACAATGGAATTAACACTGCTCAACTAAACTTAGCTAAATGTGGGAGTGTGATTGGTTACAGAATCAGTGAATCAATTCTGCAAGAGACCATGTTCTTGAAACGCATTGCCTTCAGAACAAAGAGAAAGTTGAGCTTACAGACTGATTATAGTTACCGCCGAGGAGATTTTGTTTAAAGTTAGTACTTTTCTTTGAGCATTGGTCCTTTCAGCTGAACACTCTACAATCCATGCAGTTTCTTACATCATACGCAACCTGCTGTTATGATTTTTGTTCTAATTCTCGTTCTATCTTTTGATATTTGGTTATTGAAAAGTAAGCCCTTTTTTGCCGCCTAATGTGGCAAATATGCTTTGATTCATTGATATGATTCTTCAACCCTCACACACCTAACTTCCGAAGTGGTAGTCCTGTTTAGGAAATGAGAATTTTTACCAATGATTAAAAACAGATTTTTATTTTGGTATTGGTGTGAAGTATGTATAGTTATGGGTTTTAAACAAATATAAAGCTGAAGTGTGTTTGCACTTAAATTTATGTGATAAGTTCATTTGTAGTTATGGCAGTCCTGATAACTTGTTTAAAGGGAGCAAAATAATTGTGCAAATTAAATTTAACATGAGGAGGCTGCTTAATGGAAATGTCATAAGCAGCCAGGCATTTTGAAGGTCTTTCGAAAGGCTCAGAATCGTCAGATGCTTTTGATTAAGATTGGAAGACGAGGATACTTAAAAATGCCAGGCAAGTCTGAAGGTAATAGAAAGCTAGTGTACCTGTTTGCATCTGTTGGCAGCTGACCAGTTAACTCTTAATGTCATGTATTTACACAAATTCTTGGTGTAATTACAGCAATTTCAGCAGTGGTTTATGTTATCAAAACATATATCTGGTGATATTGCTGCATAACAACAGCAGTTATACCCACCGCAAATATCTCTATTTTGTTCTGTTGGACCTTATGAAGATAGTTAGCACAACTATTGGCATGGTTTGCAAATTTTGTTGGTAGCATTCTGTGGATTTGGTCGCTTGCTCGGCCGATTGCTGATCGTCTTGATATGCGCGGTTTACTGTCAAGCTATTAAAACTTTAACCCCCAAACAAAATACTATAGGTAGTAGAATTATGAGAGGAAACAAAAAAAAAATGCTTGAAATACCGAGCAGATCAGGCAGCATTTGTGGAGAGAAGAACAAGATTATCATTTCAGGCTGATGACCTTTCAATAGAATAGACACGCTATGATTTGATGCTGCTAATCCAAAACTACACTTGGATGATGTGTGGATATTCTCAGTTTAGATTTATCATTGTTACGTGTACAATGAAAATCTTTGTTTTGCCTATTATCCAGTCAAATAGTGCACATAAATATAATCAAGCTAAATTCAAGTATAATAGGTAGAGTGTCGGAAAAGAAACAGTGCAGAATATAATTCTCAGCGTTGTAACGCAACAGTTCCAGAGACAAGATCAGCAATGAGACAGAAGAGAATCAGTCTGCCCAGAGGTTGAGAATAGAACTGTACCCTGGTTAACAGAAGGACCACTCAAAAGCCTGAAATGGAGGGAAACAAGCAGTTCCTGAGTCTGGTGTTGCTTGCTTTCAAGCTTCTATGCCTTCTGCTCAGTTGATGCGGGAATGAGAAGGAATGACTGGAGTGGGAGAAGTCTTTTCTGTTGGCTGTTTGCCTGAGGAAGTGTAAAGTGTAGATGGAGTCAATGGTGAGGAGTTTGGTCTTTGTGAGAACCTGGAATACATCTGCAACACTGCAATTTCTTGCAATTTTGAGAAGAGCTTGTTAAAAACCAAGCTGTGATGCAAGCTGAAGGTATGGTTTCTACGGTGCATCTGTCCAAGTTTATAAGAGTTATTGGAGATATGGCATATATCCTCAGACTCCTGAGGAGGTACAGTTGTTGGTGTGTCTTTTTGACTGTCGCATCAATGACGTAGATTCATGACATTGTTGGTAATGTTTGCACCAAGGCACTTGAAGTCCTCGACCATTTCCACTTTGGCACCATTGATGCTGAATTGGGCATGTACTCCAACAGGGTTCATGATTAGCTCCTTTGTTGTTGGCAGTGAGGGAGGTTTTTTTTTTCCAACACCATATTACTAAGTTTCCTATCCTTCTTGTAACCCATCTTGTCATTGTTCACGATCCAGCCACCGCAGTGGTGTTATCTGAAAACTTGGAAACTGAACGCATCCTTGCGAGGTACCATTGGTGGCAAATATTGTGAAGGATATCACCAATCCTCGCTGATCGTGGTCTGCGGGTTAGAAAGTTGAGGATCCTGCGGCAGACCCATCTGTCCAGGAGTTTGGAGGTGTTACTGGCAATGTAGTCCCAGTATGCTTTTGGAGGATCAGCTTTAACATTGTGTAATTTCTTGCTGAAGCAGAGTATATTTCACTAACATCCTTATGTACAGTAAAACACTTTATTATTCATCGACATCCTTTTCGTTGTAGGTATGTGATTCCTTCTGACAAGCCCATTGGTGCAATGAATTGTTGGGATTCAATGAATAGATGCATATAATATTGCACATGAAGCCTTTTGAAGACATCAGTGCTATTAAGACAACAGCAAAGTGATTGCAATGAACTTAAGCTTAAATTATTGCCTCACTTCTGTGATGATGTATGCTTATCTACAATTGAATGTGTAGCAGTGTCTGCAGGGCTATAAAATTCACCATTAAACAGCACATATGAGACTGTAGTTTATGGTTATTACAAGCTATGGTTTGTAAACATAGTTTACATGGCAACTATGACTAGAGGAATGTTAATGTAATGCCAAGTCTTGGATATGTCAGTCTTGGACAGAGCACCTGGAGAAGATTATTTTGATGGATCTTTATGTTGATGTTGAATGCCATGTAAGACATGTTTTTATTAATCCATGAATTGAGTGCTTGAGCTTATCCCTGCAGAATATGAAGCAGGTTATCCAGAAGAGCAGAGATCATAAAGTATTGAATGCACCAGAATTACATTATGTACTTCAGGTAATTAAAGCAGATATGCCGAATATGTTTATGCAAAATAAATGACTGAGTTGAAATATAGCTTGCATAAGAGCAAATGAGAGTACTGAGAATTGCTTGTAGATTATCTCGGCATATTTATACCCAATCTTGGAAACTTTGTACAATTCCACCCTTTCACCTCACTTCGATATTTCTGTTTTTTTTTTTTATTCTGGAAGCAGCACGATTTACTTTTCAGAATATGGCAAATCCAGCATTTATTGCTCATCCCTAAATGTGAAACCATGTCAGTGATCAACCACATTCTGCAGGAAGACATTGTAATTCGGGCTGGTGATTTATTTTGCATTACTTCAAGATATTTTCTTTTGAATTCTAGATTATTTAAATTCCACACCTGCTTTGCTAGGATTTGAACTCTGATCAGTAAGTGATTGTTAAAATATCTTCCAATTTTAACTGCAGCCTGCAACCATTTGAATAGTTGACAGAAAATGTGTCAACTACAGTCAATCCAGAATCACACGTAATCGCCTTAACGGACCGGCAGCCTGACCACCCAGTGGGTCTCTACCATGGTTGTCACTGCGAAGAAGGATAAGAGTGAACTACAGATCTGCATCAACCCTAAGGACTTGAACTTGGTCATCAAGCGCCCGCATTATCCTATGCGGACGGTGGAGGATGTTGCTGCACAGGTCGGCCCTGCCACTGTGTTCTCTGTTCTCGTTGCCAAGAGTTCGTTCTGGCAGATACCTCTGGACAAGCGATCCTCTCACCTGACGACCTTCAGCACGCCTTTCGGCAGGTATCGCTTCCTCCGCATGCCATTTGGGATCAACTCTGCCAGCGAGGTGTTCCAAAGGACCATGGAACAACTGTTTGCCGGGCTCCCGTGTGCCATCATTGTCGACGACATCCTGGTCTACGGGAAGTCTGTCGCTGAGCACGACTACCACCTTTGCCAGGTGCTGCAGCTGGCCCGAGAAGTCAACCTGAAGCTCAACTGGAAGAAGTGCCGATTCCGGATCCCTGAGGTCACCTACGTGGGGCATGTCTTCACTGCATCGGGGCTGAAGCCCGACCCGCAGAGGACGGCCGCAATATCCGAGATGCTTGCACCTGCTGACGTGCCTGGCCTACAGCGCTTCCTGGGCATGGTCAACTACCTGGGAAAGTTCATCCCTGACCCGAGTGAACTGAGCGCCCCTCTGAGGGACCTGGTGAAAAAGGACACTGCCTGGGCCTGGTTCCCGCAACACCAGAAAGCATTCGACACCCTCAAATCCAAGCTGATCAGCATGCCAATGCTGAAGTACTTCGACCTCCAGCGCCCCATCGTTCTCACATGTGATGCATCTAAGTTTGGCCTCGGGGCCGCCTGCCTGCAGATCTATGACGGGGTGCAACTGCCTGTGTCCTACGCATCCCGCACGATGACGACCGCTGAACAACGCTATGCCCAGATTGAAAAGGAGCTGCTGGCTGTCGTCTTTGCCTGCTCTAAATTCAAGGACTATATCCTGGGCACCTGCTTCACTATTGAAATGGACCACCAGCCTCTGGTCACCAACCTCAACAAGCCAATACACGCGGCCTCCTCCCGGTTCCAGCGCATGATGCTCCAGCTACAACGCTTCACTTTCACAGTGGTTTATCGCAAGGGCCAGGACATGTTTGTTGCTGGCACGCTGTCTCGGGCGCCTCTCTCATGCACAGCTTGACATCCATACGAGGCGTCTGATCTGATAGTCCTAAACGTCAATTTCGTGCCCTGCAGTCAGTTGAAGTCCCTGGCCAAGCACACGGCGGCTGACGCTTCGCTACAGCAGCTGGCCGCGATCATCAAGCAGGGTTGGCCAGACCGCCGTTCTTCCCTGCCGGCCGCAGCGGTGCCTTACTTCCTGGTTCGTGACGAGTTGGTGCTGTGTGATGGTGTGATTGTGAAGGGGCACAAGGTGGTGGTGCCCGCAGCGCTCCAAGAACAATACTTCGGAACTGATCATCGTGGCCATCCCGGGGCCAAAGCGACCCTCTCCATTGCTCAGAGTCAGTTCTTCTGGCCTGACATGCCTCGCTACTTCCGGGACAGAGTCTCCGCGTGCCCTACCTGCAACAGCCTTGCTCCGCAGCAACAGCGGCAGCCGCTCCTGCAGTAGCCAGCTCCTAACCTGCCCTGGTCTGCGCTGGCAACCGACATCTTCGAATGGCACGGAAAGCACTTCCTGGTGCTTGTCGACTCTTACTCCAGCTGGTTTGAAGTTGGCCAGCTCCACTCCCTCTCTTCCTCTGCGGTCATCGAGAAGTTGCGCCGCCACTTTGCCACCTTCAGGTCCCCTGTCAGCCTGCAGTCGGACAATGGCAGCCAGTTCACCAGCGCCGAGTTCCGCGCTTTTGCAGAACGATGGAACTTTCGTCACTACACCAGCAGCCCGGAATACCTGCAGAACAATGGACTGGCCAAGCGCGCGGTCCGCAGTGCAAAAGGACTGTTGGAACGTTGCCGCCTATCCCACTTCTGACACCATGTAAAGATGATACTCGGATACCATTGGATCTTTCTACTTTATTAATCATACATTATTGCCCTAGCTGTACGTGGTCTGTCACGATCACCAGAGAGCGAGCTAGGGGTGTGTAGGTTACAATTATACTAACTGTTGGGGGAGTGGTTAGCATGGACATCGTCACTATCAATTAAAGGTGTATACACATCATCTACACTCCTCCAGCAGTTTGTTCCATACAACCACTATCCTGTGTGTGAAAAGGTTATCCCTTGGTTGCCACTACATCTCTCCCCCCTCACCTTGAAGGTATGTCCTCTGGTTCTCGATTCCCCTGCTCTGGGCAAGGCGCTGTGTGTGTCTACCCAATCTATTCCTCATGATTTTGTAAAACCTCTAAGATCAGCCCTCAATCTCCTGTGCTCCAAGGAATAGAGTCATAACTTGCTCAACCTCTCGTAATAGCTCATATGATAGAATTGAGTGGAAGACCAAGTCATGATTTCCAATTTTTAGATTTCAAATTTGCTCAATTGTGGACCAACTTTGGAAGAAAAACTTAAGATAGCTCACAATTGGTTCTGAGCACTAATCAAAACAACTTCAGTTGCTGGAAATCTAAAACGGAAACAGATAATGTTGGAAATACTGAAGTTCAGGCGGCATGTGGAAAGAGAAACAAAATCGATGTTTTTAGATTGGAGACAGAATATCTCTGAATTAAAATGTTGACCCTGTTTCACTATGTACAGTTGTGGTTTGACCTCCAGTGAATTTCCAGCATTTTCTGTTTCGGTTCAGAGTGTTCTTTGTTTTTCAAAAAGTAATCGATTCACATCTGTAATCAACTTGCTCTGTAAATGATAGCCAGACCAATGTTTTGTGGAATAGCTATCTGGATGCTTTTGCTCCTCACAATGACTGAAAGCCAGTTTTATGTTCTGTAAGCCGATATCCTAAATATGTTTATACAACACAAATGATGGCATCAGTTGAAATGTAGCTTGCACATGAGTAATTCTTCTGAACTAATCTTGGCCAATGTGGCAGAATTGATATCTTAAAATCTTAATTACACTTTAAACATTAATAGCCCTTAATATAAATTAAAGTGACCAATGGAACCTGCCTGATATTTGCATCAATGTTTAAAATAACTCATTTGCTTCTTGCGTTTCAACCAAACCATTAAATGGTTTAGTACCAGATGTAATCTTTAAATTGTGAACTTTACCTTCAGTGATTTTGCTAAGACGATGAACTCAAAACCCAGTTATTACTCATTATCACCTTTCCCACCGCCCACAATGGACCTTTGAGGGCTCCACCTTCCCTTAATCATCGTTGTTGGCTTTGATCTATCTTTTTGGTTCTGCCTTTCTGGACTCCCCCAACATTTGGAACATTTTTCCTGCATCTAGCTTGTCCAGTCATTTTATAATTCTAAGCGTTCCTTGGAGGGTGGGGAATGACTTGAAATTGGAGAATTCAATGTTCAGATTGTTGGGTTGTGGACTACCCAGGCGCAGTACAAGGCGCTGTTCTTCCAGTTTGCGGGTGGCCTTGCTCTGGCGATGAAGAGGCCAAGAACAGAAAAGTCAACATGGGAAGGGGAGGTAAAATGATTAGCAACTGGGAGGCGAAATTAATCTGGATGAGAGAGAATGGAAGCTCTGTTTCAGATGAATAGGCTCTGCATTCCTAAATCGTGAACTATTTACCTTTAGCATTTAATAGCGTATAATAATTAACTTTAACCTGTGAGATAAGTTTTAAAATTTGAAGCTTGAGTTTCCTTTTCTGGCCTGATTTTTTTTAATGTGTTATTGTCTGGTATATATGTGGATTCACTGAAAATCAAAAGAAATGTATCAGTTCAACTTTTTGAGGAAATTTTCTTCAGTTTGGTATGTTAAGGTCGATTTTAACCAGAAACCTTGGATGATTAGGGAAACTCTCTCTCTGTTAAAGTCCAGATCTGAGGTTTCAAGAATAACCTTCAGTATACTAAAATGTCAAGTGTGATGCCGGTACGACTTTCGGGGCGCTGAGTTAGAATTACAGAACAGCCCAGACATCAATCTAAAGAATAGCGTCCTCCTCACAGCTATCCGACTCTTGAACCAATCACCACTTTCACACCCCATTTCCTCAGGAGCTGCCACTTACTTTTACTCAACTACACCTCATTCAGTTATTCCATCATTATACACTAATATTTTTCACTCTGCAAACTTGAACTACTCTGCTATTTTGCACGTATTTATTTTTGTATTTATCTTTACTTTATGTGTACTGTTTACTATGTGAGGTGTGTGTGAACAAGGAATTTAATTGTACCCTGTGTATGGTATGTTTGACAGTATGCTAATTTGAATCTGCCTTTGCTAAGTCAAGTCACATTTATTTATATAGCACATTTAAAAAACAACTCTCGTTGAACAAAGTGCTTTACATTTGTTATAAGTAGTATACACAAGCAGGCTACATATAGATATAGATATATACACACACACACACACACACACACACACACACACACACACACACACACACACACACACACACACACACACACACACACACACACACACACACACACACACACACACAAACAAATAGCCCTCGCTCAGAGGTCGTCAGGAAAGGCTTGGGAGAACAGATACGTTTTTAGACTAGACTTAAAGGAGTTGATGGAGGGGGCAGTTCTAATGGGGAGGGGGATGCTGTCCACAGTCTAGGAGCTGCGACCGCAAAGGCGTGTTCGCCCCTGAGCTTATGCCTAGACTGCGGGACATTCAGCAACCCCAAGTCGGCCGATCTGAGGGACCTGGAGGCGGTGTAGTGGGTGAGATGTGGGTGGGTGCAAGCCCATTGAGGGCTTTGTAGACAAAGAGGAGGGTCTTGAAATTAATTCGGACAGCTCCTGATGTATTAAGTGACAGCTCCTGATGTATGGGAAGAAGACTGTTTCCAGGGTCTTGGCATGAACAGTTATTGTCAGAGGGCAGTTATTGTCACTGTACAGCAAGGTCTTAATGGGGAAGGGCCTTGCTTGCAGATGTTGTGCAATCCTTCATTTGCTTCAGTGATGGAACTACCAATAACTTGCAATGTTTCTACAGCAGCTCCACCACAGAGGTTGGTGTGTCCTTCACTTTGGAGTAGCGGTGACATAGGGTGAACAGTTTTCTGTTAGTTCTGTTGAGTTGTTCCATTCCATTGAGAAGCTAAATTGGAAGTTGAGGTTCTATGTTGCAACAAGAAAATTCACAGCAGAAATATGTAACTTTGCGTAACATATTGGAACAAATTTATACTATTCTATGATTAAAACTAATGCAACATTCACGCATTCAGCAAATGATCAGTCATTTTTTTAATGTCTTGTTCATTCACTTCCTGAACCAGATGATATACTTTCATGTATAAGAAGGAGCTGCAGAAGCTGGTTTAAACCAAAGATAGACACAAAAAGCTGGAGTAACTCATCGGGATAGGCAGCATCTCTGGAGAGAAGGAATGAGTGACGTTTCAAGTCGAGATCCGAATCTGCCTTTGCTAGTCTGGCGCAGGGTCTCTACTCGAAACGTCACCCATTCCTTCTCTCCAGAGATGCTGCCTGTCCCGCTGAGTTACTCCAGCTTCTAGTGTCTATCTTTAATCTACTTTGATTCTATGTACATCAATCCTTGTAACTAACTATTTGAAAGGAATATTAATGCAATGTCAGATGATATCAGTGTAAAGAGAAATAGACTTAATGTTTCATGTTGAAGACCTTTAGTCAAATGCTAGCAGACCTACTGAGTGTTTGTAGTGTTTTCTCTTGCTATTTCAGATGTCCAATATCTGTGGTCTTTAGTGTTTTGGTTGTTGAGGTCTACTGGTAATGTAACTGTTTTTAAACAATAGGACACAAAAGGTTGGAGTAACGCCGCAGATCAGGCAGCATCTCCGGAGAACAGAATTGAAGAAAATGTTTCTACATTTTTTTAAACAATGCTCTGTGCAAAGTAACTTCAGTTTGTAGTGTATTCTTTTAATGAATTGGGCAAAGTTGGAACGAGAAAACTGATGTCAATTTCTATTATGTTGAAATTCTTGCTCAAAAATTTGCAAAACCTTGTATCTGAATCCATCACAGAGCTTTATTTTTGGTACAGTCGATACCTGTAATATGTTTGCACAGTACCAGAGACCTGGGATGGGTGGTGTCTGTACAGAATGTGTACATAGGTTAATTGGCTTCTGTAAATTGCCCCGGGTGTGTAAGATGTGAAACTGGGATAACATAGAGTTAGTGTACTGGTGATCATTGGTTGGTGCAGACTCAGTGGACCAAAGGGCCTGTTTCCACACTGTAACTCTAAACTAAACTAAAAACCTGATGCTGATTAATTGGGATTTCAGAAATCCTCTTTGTCTGATGAGCCTTGATTCCCTATCAGTACTGAACATAACCTTGCAGTAACAGTGTTCGAGGTCACTCCAAATAGCTGCTGCAATCTCGCTGGGTGGCAACAGAAAGCTCCAGTTCAGTGCCCTATGTTGTCATCCATTGTGATATTAATCAGCCTTGACTAGGGCCATGACAATTTAATGGTTAACAAAACCAGTCGTTTATGTGCAATTTCAGTAAAGCACAATTGTGGTTACAGAATGCCTCCACAAACTGAAAGGCATCCTGCAGTGCAATTATGTATATCACCCATTTGCAGGTTTGCGCATCGGAAAATACATTTTTTGAGCTGCACACGCCACAATGAAGTAGGCAATGTGAGCCACATTGTGTCAGGATTTAAGATAATTAAATTTCATTGGAACATTGACCGGAGCAAGTTTTTCTTATTTTATAGGTGGTATTATTTTGTTAGCTATGTTTCCTCACTGTAAATTGTTTTTGAGCAATGATAAGCTGTTTTAATAATTTAAAAAGATATTAATGGAATTTATGTGGTGCTTTTCATGAATGGTAAGATGGATTGTTGCAGGTGAGGAAATGAAATAAAATAATTTTGTTGAAAAGCAGGAAATATAACGAATGATGCTTTGTACCAAGAAAGGGATTTCCATGTTTTGTCAAATGTATTTAATATATCTTGGCATGGGACCCCGGTGTCAGCAATTATTAATGGGTTTAGTCATCAAATTTAAAGCTGAAGTTTAATGTTTATTTGTACATCCCATGATAAAATATTTCCTGGGATTTCTACAAATACCATCGGAATCAAATATTAAATAATCTTTTCAAAAATGGTGTCTCTACCATGGTCCTGTATACAATATAACAAATTATGGTAACTCATACGCTATAATCCAAATTAACTGTTGAAGCAAAATTAACTAGCTTTCATGCTGCAAAATGCTGATGATTAATATTCTGGTGAAGTCTTTAGATGGATTTGGTAAGTTTTTACATGAAAATGGAACTAATATGTGCCTTCTAATGTCATATGCGCTGTTGAATGCATTGTAATTGCAGATGCAAAGTCAATTGATTTCATCCAAGAATTCTATCGAATATTTTCTATTGAAGAAAAATCAGTCCAGTGATTTCAATTATGCTGGAATTATCACATTGGAATTCAGATACTTTTGATCCCTTGTAACGGCAAGTTTGCAAATGTCAAGCATCAAAAAAAAGATTGAATGATTACAATGTTGCCAAAATATTTCCAGTAATTGTGAAGCTTTGAAATTTCATTCAACAGGAAGTTTATTTTCAGCTCCCCTAACTAACATGTAATAACAATAGAAATCTGTTGTGTGATTCAGACAATAGTTCTGTCCAGTTGAGCTTATAGGACTTGATATTACAATCACTACTATAATTGGCACCTTCTTACTATCTTGAGTGGGGGTAGGGGTAAAAACTTCATTGGGGTCATCAGGTGGAAGCAATCTTCATATTGCTCTGACTGAAGATATGTGGCTTCCACTTTGGGAATGATGTATTTGTGGTGCGTGCAGTATAATTGTAGTTTAAAGCTGCTGTAAAGGGGTGGAGGCAAGGCTTAATTGTAGTCGCTTCACTGCCTGGTAATGCCTATTATTTTGACAGCAGCTTCTTTCTAGTTATAAATGTCAGTAAAAATGGGCTCATAACATCCTCTGTGTTTGTATTTGCTTAGAGTTCTCTTTTTGCACTCAGTCATCTTACTTGCTGCCGTAACATTTGTTGGCTGTTTGAACCAATGGTGCAGTACCTAGTAGCATAATAAATTAGTAGGTGAAACATTTTGTATATAGTGAAAGGGGCGAATGGTCTGCATTAGAAATGTTGAAATGATGTTTGAAAGGTATTTATTTTCTTCTGAAAGTGGAGGGAGAAATGGTGTTATGGGCAACTAGGTCAGCTTTGAAAAAGTGAGTCACTACGTCTGAAGTGAGAGATCTTTCAGAGTATTAAGCATGGATCATAGGGGTACAGTGAGAAGAGTTATGCAAGAAATGACTCAAAGAATCTGGAAACTGTTAATTTGTGTTGTGACTGCAATACTAAACCATAAATAGGACTTTCTCAACAACAGCATGGCCTTACTGCAATTTAAAAAAAAAAAAAAAAAAAGTTTTTTTAGTTTTAGAGATACAGTGTGGAAACAAGCCCATTGGCCAATCGAGTCTGGGCCGACCACGAACATCCATATACTAGTTCTATCCTACACGCTCGGGCCAATTTACAGAAGTAAATGAACCTACGAACCTTCAAGTCTTTGGAATGTGGGAGGAAACTGGAGCTCCTGAGGAAAACCCCACCCTCAGCCATATCACAGACATTGTTGTTTTTTTCCTCTACTCTCTCTTCCGTTTGCTTTCATCTTAAAACTCATTGCATAGCCATCTTTTTATAGTTACGAAAGGCCATCATACTGAAACAGTTATTTCTGTTTTTCCTCAAGTACTGCCTGACCTGCTATCTGCAACATTTTCGTACGTTTTTTTTTGTACGGTTTTAGCAGTACAAACATTCAGGGGAGAATGTGAATAGGGAGTAGGCTATTCACCTTAAATGCTTGCTCTTCTGTTTATTAAGATTATAGTTTGTTTTCTGACCAACATCTGCAATATTGTGCTTTACTTCTT
This sequence comes from Okamejei kenojei, assembly GCA_035221665.1. Classification (NCBI taxonomy): domain Eukaryota; kingdom Metazoa; phylum Chordata; class Chondrichthyes; order Rajiformes; family Rajidae; genus Okamejei; species Okamejei kenojei. The sequence goes on from CM069155.1 coordinate 33,389,489, forward strand.
GGAATGTTGAAAGGTTATTTGCGCTATACAAAACAATTGCTCCTCAGCTTGGAGCTGAATTCTGCTAGGGTGTTTGCACACTGACATGCTGGCAAGAAATACGTGTTCCCAATTGAATGCAACTCATGAAGAATGCCTTGCCATTTATTTGGAAATGAGAACATTTGAAATAGAAGCCTCTTTTCTAGCTGTAACATTCAATAAAATCATTGCCAATCCTTTTTAGCACCATTTTCCTGCACAAAACCTATGATATGAATTATCGTTGCTCAAATCTATTCCATTGTACCGAAAGTGCGCAACATGACTGATTACTTTTTATCCAACCTCCCCGCAAAATTCAGTAATTCCATTTTTATTTAAGAGTTCAGTCGTATTTGTGGCCTGCAACCCCAAAAGTAATTTGCAGAAAAATAGTCATGCAAAAATTGTTCCCATAGTTAGCACAAATCTCTTAAATAATGTTTTTACAATTTTTCTCCAGCCTGATCCAGGGTTTGAAGTACAGCGCCCTCCATAATGTTTGGGACAAAGACCCATAATTTATTTATTTGCCTCAGTACGCCACAATTTGAGATTTGTAATATAAAAAAATCACATTGTCAGATTTTTATTAAAGGGTATTTTTGTACATTTTGGTTTCACCATGTAGAAATTACAGCTGTGTTTATACATAGTCGTCCCCCCCGCCCCCCCATTTCACCATAATTTTTGGGACACATGGCTTCACAGGTGTTTGTAATTGCTCAGGTGTGTTTAATTGCCTCATTCATGCAGGTACAAGAGAGCGCTCAGCACCTAGTCTTTCCTCCAGTCTTTCCATCACATTTGGAAACTGTTATTGCTGTTTATCAACATGAGGACCAAAGTTGTGCCAATGAAAGTCAAAGAAGCCATTATGAGACTGAGAAACAAGAATAAAACTGTTGAAGATATCAGCCAAACCTTAGGCTTACCAAAATCAACTGTTTGGAACATCATTAAAAAGAAAGAGAGCACTGGTGAGCTTACTAATCGCAAAGGGACTGGCAGGTAAGACCTCCACAGCTGATGACAGAAGAATTCTCTCTATAATAAAGAAAAAGCGGTATTCGAATTTGGAAACAAATAAAAAAAACATTAAAATTGGATAATTTATCACTTTCGCCCCTATTGCAAATAACCCTTCATTTAAGTCTTCGGTATTGGATAAAGGCTTCACACAATGGAAAAACTATGGAATTAAAAAGATGGGACATCTTTATAGAAATGGTATGTTCCTCTCGTTTCTGGAGGTACAACAGAATTATGGATTACATTCAAATATTTTTTTTAGATATTTACAATTGAAAGATTATGTTAAATCACATTCACAAGAATACAGAATTAGAGAGCCAGAGATTCTAGATGAATGTTTGAATAAACATCCCAACACAGTCAAATTAATATCATATATTTACAATATTCTGTTAGATAGTGAGAATCCGTCGACGGAACCACATAGACAAGCATGGGAAAATGAATTAGTTCAACCCATAACGAAATATATTTGGGATGAAAGCCTACAACATATACATCAATGTTCGTTAAACGCCAGACATTCTTTAATACAATTTAAAATATTACACAGATTGTATTATTCTAAAAACAAAATTAAACAGAATTTTTCCTAATATCTCTCCTATCTGCGATAAATGTCAATATTCTGAGGCTAATTTAACCCATACCTTTGTAAATTGCATAAAAATTAAAACATTTTGGGTGGATATTTTTAAAATTATTTCCGTAGTGGTTAATAGTCAACTGGATCCCGATCCTAAATTAATAATATTGGGCATATCTGAACAATACCTAAAACTGACAATAAACCAAAGAAATTTCCTGGATTATAGTATAATAATTGGGAAAAAAACTAATATTAAAATTTTGGAAAAACCCTGCATCCCCTCCAATTAAAATGTGGATTATGGAGATGTCGGACACCTTAAATCTGGAAAAAAATAGATTTGTCTTAATTGACAAACCTGAATTATTTATTAGAATATGGTCCCTGTTCATAGATTATTTGAAGGGGTAGAATTGGCCAGCGCTGAGGCTCAACAGAAGCTTGAACCCAGGACTAGATGAATAGTTTTGTTTTCTGTACCTACGGACCTATCTCCTAAGTTGTATTATAAAATTTAAAAAAGAAAAAAAGAAAAAGACTAATTAAATTTTTTTAAAATAAAATAAATAAATAAAGAAAAATCCCCAAACACATGTCCAACAGATCAGAAACACTCTTCAGGAGTCAGGTGTGGATTTGTCAATGACCAATGTCTGCAGAAGACTTCATGAACAGAAATACAGAGGCTGCACTGCAAGGTTACAGTTTGCTAAGAAGTACCTAAAAGAGCAACCACAGTTCTGGATAAAGGTCTTGTCGACAGATGAGACAAAGATTAACTTGTATCAGAGTGATGGCAGGAGCAAAGTATGGAGGAGAGAAGGAACTGCCCAAGATCAAAGCATACCACCTCATCTGTGAAACACGGTGGAGGGGGTGTTGTGGCCTGGGCATGTATGGCTGCTGAAGGTACTGGCTCACTTATCTTAATTGATGATACAACTGCTGATGGCAACAGCATAATGAATTCTGAAGTGGACAGACACATCCTATCTGCTCAAGTTCAAACAAATGTCTTGAAACTCATGGCCGGCAGTTCATTCTACAGCAAGACAATGATCCCAAACATACTGCTACAGCAACAAAGGAGTTTTTCAAAGCTAAATAATTGTCAATTCTTGAGTGGCCAAGTCAATCGCCCGATCTGAACCCAATTGAGCATGCCTTTTATATGCTGAAGAGAAAACTGAAGGGGACTAGCCCCCAAAACAAGCATAAGCTAAAGATGGCTGCAATACAGGCCTAGCAGAATATCACCAGAGAAGGCACCCAGCAACTGGTGATGTCCAAGAATCACAGACTTCAAGCAGTCATTGCATGCAAAGGAAATGCAATAAAATACTAAACATGACTACTTTCATTTACATGACATTACTGTGTCTCAAACATTATGGTGCCCTGAAATGGGGAGACTATGTATAAACACTGCTGTAATTTCTACATGGTGAAACCAAAATGTGTAAAAATGACCTTTATTAAAATCTGACAATGTGCACTTTAACCACATGTGATTTTTTTCTATTACAAATCTCAAATTGTGGAGTACAGAAGCAAATAAATAAATGATGGGTCTTTGTCCCAAATATTACGGAGGGTGCTGTACATACTGGTTTGAATTTGCCATGCATGATCAACGTCATTTTAATTATAAGAGTCATAGAACATGGAAACAGGCTTTTAAGCCCAACTCGTTCATGCCCCATCCAAGTTAGTTCTGTTTGTCCCATGTCCCCCTAAACCTTTGCAATCCATGTACCTGTCCAAATGTATTTTAAATGCTGTTGTTATACCTCCCTTGACTATTTCCTCTGACAATTATTAATTCATTGAGCTGAGTAATTAGGTTTAACAAAATGTTTTATACTTTTCATTTGTGTTGCAAGTTTGGATAACTTTGACAAACTTTCAACTAAAATTATTTTCCAGCCTACTTGTGCAAGCCCGAAGACAACATTTATGGTATTGACTTCACACGGTTTAAGATTCGAGATATGGAAACTGGGACCGTTTTGTTTGAAATTGCCAAGCCACCATCCTCTGGTACGTAACACTTGTGAGAGCGCTCCTACAATCTGTAAAGCCAAAAGATTGTTGATAGCTTTCTTTCATGTAATTCACTTTTTGAGTTTGATGGTGCCAGTTTTGATAGTGACAGTTTTATTCATTGTTTGCATGATGTGTCTATCCACCTTTACATACATGGCACTTTTGGCTTCAATACATTTGACATTTTGGTGAAAGTTTTTATGTTCTACTTTGCCAAATTGATGGTGAAAAATAAATATAACAAAACTGTTTGAAAATTGGTAGCAATCCGATTGCTGTAATATATGCATTGAATTTTGGATCTTATTTAAATATGTAAATATAATCACTTCATGTCCAGTTTTTCTCCTTTAATATACTTATGTTTTAGTATTTTAGTACAGGTATTTTCAATCTTAATGTTTAAATTTTTCCCACCTCTTCCTAGTTTCTGCTAGTTTATAATCGATAAGATGTGCCCAATAGTAATCAAAAGATTAAATAATCTCATACTTGGATTAAACTCCATCTGCCATTTCTCCACTCATTTCTGTAGCTAATCTACATATTGTAGATATGTAGATTAACTACATATTGTAGCTAATCTACATATTGTAGATCTATACTTTGGCAGCGTTCCTCATAGTCCAAGACACCCGTGATCTTGGTGTCATCTGCAAACCTACCAGCCAACCCGTGTACGTTGACATCCAAGTCATTTTTATATGTATCATGAACAGCAGAAGCCCTAGCACAGTGATGTCAGGACTGTAAAATTGTTGCAGTGTGGAAATGTTTGATTGTTTGCTATTTTCTTTTCAAGGGTGACGTGGGTGAGGGATCAAGATCGAATAAATACGAACGACCAGTTTTCCATAGACATACACGCAGCCCATATCAGTTTCTAATGTTTAAGACCTTTTTATTACAATGATGGATTATATATTACTAGGGAGCATAGTTTTAAAATTATTTGTAGGGAGAATATTAGGAAGGGAATATTTCTTAGAGGGTGGTGTAGGAGTTTGGAACTCTGACTTGAAAGGTTTATAGTGCAGGTCCTCATTACATTTGAAAGATAAGTGGATATGTATTTGAAGTGTTGAGAATTGAAGCGATATGGACTAAGCGTTTCTCTTGAAGAATGAGGTGAGGAAGCTTTATCTTACACCGGAGTGGACGTAGTTGTTTAAATAGCCTCATTCTGTGTTGTACGTCTTACATGGTAGTAAGATTTAAGTGATGTGATACTATTAAATAAAACCGGGCAATGCAGTATAACACTGTGTAAGGCTGCAGCCATGGAATAGGGCAAGAGTTCAAGTTGTTGGTTGATGACACTTCACATGTTCTGGTGAGAGGTCATTGACCTGAAACTTTGATTAGGGGAATAGGGCAGGAAAGTGGAATCGTGTCCAGCCATCAAGCCCACCACGAACTGACAGAATGTTGGAGCAGATTCAATGGGCTACACACAACCTATATCAGCTCTAATTTTTAATGTTTAAACAGACTATTACGAAGACGGATTATATATTTCTAGGAATAAAGTGCCTCAATTAGAACACGGGTGGAATTTAATTTGATTGTGAGGCTTTTTTTCTGAGAGTAATCTTGGGCTATTTGGAAATTACACAAGTTTAATGTTAAATTTGCTCCAAGTGGGCTGATCTCCATTAGGGGTGTGGAGACTTGCAAACAATCAAAACAATTTGCTTCAACACATGTGTTTTTAACATTTATAGAGGGTGGTGGCAAGAAAAGCTCTGATAACATCTTGCTGAAGTAAATATGCATGTTTCCAATGAAGCCATAGTTGATTTTTATCCATCTCAGTCGCATCCTTGCTCTCAAATATTTATTTTCAAATGTCATACCATAGCCATCCACAATGGAAGGTTTTTATAATCTGTAAAACTAATCTCTTAGAAAATTAATAGGAAAAGCAAATGTTTTATTGCTCTGTGGCAATAAATGAAACTCAATTCAGTAAATAAAGGAACTCTTGATCTGGTATCACAATAAAACCACAAAAGCTTACTTTCAGATGGGATCATTTTCTTTGGTTGTCTTATTGTAGATTACAGTCATTATTTGATTGTTACAAATCAAACAATGTGTTGTCTTGCAAAGCACCATCACTATTTCGTTGAGACAACTGGAATCAGTTATTACTATGACCAGGACATTTTTTTTTGTTTTTAATTAGCATGTTAACATTTGCAGGGAAAATGGCAAAAACAAATTATTCTTCATTTTGCAATTATGGATAGGTGTTCATGTATTTCTAAAATAGTACTTAAAAATTGATGAAGGGAAAATGACGACTACGAATCCACCACCAATTTTCTGCCAATTGATGGTCCGGCACTTCCTTTAATTACGAGAGCAGACTTGAAATTCCCACCACTGTCAGACTTGTTCATTGGGCGACCACAGATGACATTGCACATGGCGTGCGCTCTTTCACGTATACCTGTAAATGAGTTTACAGACATGCCGCCTCTGTATCGAAAGAGTTGATTGTTTTTCATTATTATAATTATTTACGTTTCTAGCAGTTCATGGTGCTTTTGGGGGGGGGGGGGGGGGGGATATAATTAGTGGGTTAGAAGTGTATTGTTGAATTATTATTATTATGTGACCTCTGTTGATCCGGCAAGACAGATAAATAGGGCAGTCATGGTGGCACAGCGGTTGAGTTGCTGCCTTACAGCAAAATGCAGCACCAGAGATCCGGGTTCAATCCCAACTACAGGTGCTGCCAGTATGGAGTTTGTACGTTCTCCCCGTGATCTGCGTGGGTTTCCTCCGAGGTCTTCGGTTTCCTCCCACACTCCAAACATGTACAGTTTGTAGGTTAATTGGATTGATTAATTGGCTTGATAAAAATGTAAAAATTGTCCAAGTTGGCGAAATGCAGAGTACTCCCTGCCGACTATAAAATTCAGAAGGTTCAGAAAGTAATCAGGCAAGGGTCAGGAACAATGGGTGCTGGAAAATCAGTGGCCTACTTGTATCACATTTTAGTTTGTCATAATTAGTTTGTCATAGATTTTTTAAATTTACAGCAGGGTGTTTACAAAATATTACTGTACTTTATGAATTTCAAATTTATTTTGTCAGAGCTGGACGATGAGGACGATGAAAATGGCGGAACGGATTCTAGTTCTGGACGGTTTGTTCGTTACCAGTTCACTCCTGCCTTCTTGAGACTGAGAACAGTTGGTGCAACGTGAGTTGTTCTCTTTTTTTGCACAATTAAGATTGAGTCAGAATTACTTGTGGCATATGCATACAGTCGTCTTTGAACTGTTTGTAGTGTGATATTTATCAGCGATTAGGGAAAATATCCAGCACCATCTTGGAGTACGTGTATTCCTTTTGCAGCCTATTGTTGAGAGAAGGAAAAGCAGACTTCACCTACCTTGCCTTCTTAAACAGCTAAAGTAGATTTGGCAGAAGAGCTGACCTCACAATCCTGACTATGGAAGATAATATACATTGTCACGCTCAGTCCTGTCTTTAGATTGAGGGAATAGTTATTCTGCTGAATGGAACTGCCGCAATACTTAATGGAATAGGTTTAAAACAGAACTGGAAGCTCAGAATTGGACCCTGTGGACAAAATTGTTTTCCACACCAATTGGTAAAGTGTGGCATATCCATTATTCTGCCATCATCCACAAACCTTGGGACTAGTTTTATTTCAATTGGGAGTGCAAAGGGATGTGCTGTGTACAAAGTGAAGCTAAAACTGAGCTGTGAAACTGATAGAGCTGCACCATGAGTTACAGGTATTCTAAAACACGTTTCAGACAAAGATTAAATAGCTCTCAATCAATTGCATCTAGGTTTTGTAGTCCAGCCACATCCAGTTCAAATCTGTTTGCAGCAAACTTAAGCCATTGGTGACAAGAGCCGCACCATTTTAGTTCATATCACCTTTACACCAATCCCTTCTGTCAAAATGCATCGCCTCATTTTCCATATTCCTGACTGCTCTGCCAGCTTTTGCGTTGTGTTGCCATTTATTTGTATCATCTTTACCGTTGTGTTTGGTATCATCGGAAATTTGAAATGTCATTCTGTTTGCCCATAACTGACTCACTAACCATTGGGGAACACCACTGCCTTCCATCCCCCAATTTGAAAAAAACAATCATTTATCATGGTCTGAAAATCAAAAAAAGATTGCAAATGCTGGAAACCTAAAATAATATAACAAATTGGCTGAGTTTATTCAGTTTTGCAATATAGGCATTGATGGCAAGGACATCATGTATTTCCTATCCCTAATTGTCCCATTCAAAGTGGTGGTGAGCTTCTTCTGGTGTAGCTAGTTTGGGAGGTCCAGGAACTGCTTGAGGTTTATTACTGCCACATGTACCGAGGTACGGAGAAGTGCTTTGTTTTGCAAGCTATCCAAACAGATCACTTAGTACTGTACATAAATACAAGATGAGAGATGTCATTGTCATGTTTGAAGATTGAAAGATAGTGATATATGCACAGTGCTTATCACAGACTCTACCTTTAAATATTTAATCAAAAAGCTGTTTATCTCTTCTCAAGTGTTGCATAGAATTCATAATTAAATCTGACTGATTTAACAAGCCTTGCACATCTTTGCCAAAAGCTATTCTTTATTCAAACATTATTTATGGAGATCAAGGATAATGCCCGTCTTCTCCACTAACAACATCAAACCCCTCTTCTTTGCCTGCCAGAAGCACAATGTGTTGTTTATGCTTAAAGTCATTCATATTGCTGCTTCTGGGATACTTGAAGTTATTTTGGTCCACTTGATTCTCAGAATATGCACTCAATATTAAAAAGTCTTTAATCTGAAAATATAGTATAATTTGTAGCGGGCGCATTAAAACTTAATCTTGATTAAATCAAGGGTGATGCTTTGTGATTTTATTGCTCCTGTGCAGCATATAAGAAGCAACCTTCCACCATTACCCTCTGCTTCCTGGAGCCAATTTGCTATCCATTTCTCTATCTCTCCTTGGATCCCATGCGATCTAACCTTCCAGAGCAGCCTACCATGCGGAACATTGTCGAACGCCAACATCTACAGCTCTGCCCGCATCAACCTTTTTGGTCACATCTTCAAAAAAAAAAATGTGGATTTTTGAGACACGACCTTCCACGTACAAAACCATGCTGACTATCCCTAATCAGCCCTAGCCCATCCAAATGCCTGTATATCCTATCCCACAGAATACTCTCCAGTAACTTACCAACGACAGATGTTAAGCTCACCAGCCTATAGTTCCCAGCATTTTACCTAAGTAAGTTTAGGAATGGTTGTGGAATTTACCTTGGTGCTCCGCCCACAAGTAACATGACATAGTGACAGTTACGAATGACTCAGAAAACACTAAACATTAATAATAATAAGACATTAATGATAAAACACCATTGATCAAGCATGTGAACCAACAACATACCTGCAGCCCTTCTTGAAAAGAGATACAACATTTTCCACCCTCCAGTCTTCCGGCACCTCTTCTGTATTTAAGGACGACTCGTAAATTTCAACCAAGGCTCCCTCAATTTCCTCTCTAGTTTTTCACAAAGTCCTCGTATATACCAGATCATGCCCTGGAAACTCGTCTACCTTCAAACACGACAGTACCTTTATTACTTCTTTGACAGTAACCCTGACTGCTCTCAAGACACTTCCAGTGACTGGTCCAATTTCCTCCATCCTACTGTCTTTCTCCTCGGTAAATGCAGAGGAGAAATACTCATTTAGGACTTTGCCCATCTCCTGTGCCCAGCTCCACACAGAGATGACCGCTTTGATTCCCGAGAGGTCCCACACTCTCTCTCTAGTTACCCTTTTTTCCCCTTATGTAATCATAAAAATTTTGAGATTGGCCTTAATGCTACCAACCAGAGCTATCTCCTAGCCCCTTTTTGCCCTTCTGAATTCCTTTTTTAGTTTACTCCTTAGTTTCTGAAGCTCCTCCAGGGATGCTCATGATCCCAGCTGCCTATATCTATCCCATGCATCCTCCTTGTTTTTGACTAACATCTCAATTTCCCTTGTCAGCCAAGCTTCCTCACGTTTGCCTGCTTTGCCCTTCACTTTAACGGGGATGAAAACATCCTTAGCTTTCTTCAGTACACTTTTAAAAACATCCTTTCCCCTCTAATAACATGCTCCAGTCAACTTGAGCAAGATCTTCTCTCATACCCTCAAAGTTGGCCTTACCCAGTTGAGCATTTTAAACACATGGACCTTCTCTGTCCCTATCCGTAACTATCTTAAACCTAATCCAACTGTGGCTACTGGTCCCTAAAGGATCCTCCACACACACTTCATTAACTTGCCCTTCCCAAATTGCCTATGCTAGATGCAGCGTTGCCCTCTCGCATGTGGGGGCCTCCACATACTGCTTAAGAAAACTCTCCTGAGCACTTTTGAGGAATTGAACCCCATCTGAACCCATTATGCGATGATTTTCCCAGTCTATATTGGGAAAGTTAAAATCCCTTACTACAACAACCTTATTTGACCTGCAGCCGTCTGCAATCTCCCGGCACATTTGTTCTAATTCCCGTTGACTATTTGGGGGTCTGTAGTACACCAACAAGGTGGTCATCCCTTTCTTGTTCCTCAGCTCCACCCATATAGCCTCACTGGACGAACCATCCTTAATGTCACCTCTGAACACAGCCGTGACATTCTCCTTAACCAACAATGCAACCCCCCTCATCTTTTTTTCCTCACCCCTGTCTCCCCTGAAGTTCCTGTACCCCAGATTTATTATAATTGTATTGAAAAATCTATTTGTGATCAAAACAGTATTGCAGTACAACTTAGTTTACATACGTGCAGTTACTGTTTCATTTTAGCTTTCTACAATGTTCTTGCATTCCTTATGTTTTTTTTTTGCCTTTTCCTTTTTCACAGGGTAGAATTTACTGTTGGGGATAAGGCTGTGAATAGCTTCAGAATGATTGAAAGACATTACTTCAGGGAGAAGCTGTTGAAGAGTTTCGATTTTGACTTTGGATTCTGTATTCCTAACAGCAGAAACACATGCGAACACATATATGAATTCCCTCAACTTTCTGAAGAAATCAGTACGTACTCCTAGTTTCTAACAACATTTGCAGCTTACCCAGGTTTACCTGTGTTTTATAGAAAACATTTTAATATCGGATGTCTGTATTTAAAAAGTTATAATGGGGTAATTCATCTCTTAATTTAGTTCAGAGAAACAATGTGGAAACTGGCCCTTCGGCCCACCGACTCCAGCGCCGACCAGCAATCCCCACACCGTAACACTATCCTACACACACGAGGGACAATTTGCACATACATCAGGCCAAATAACTTACAAACCTCTATGTCTTTGGACTGTGGGAGGAAAAAGAAGATTTCTGAGAAAACCTACGCGGTCACGGGGAGAACGTACAAAGTCCGTACACCCGTAGTGGGGATCGAACCCAGATCTCCGGCGCTGTAAGGCAGCAACTCTACCACTGCACCACCATGCCACCCTCTTTCATTGAGGCAAGATAACGAATGGTTTGACGCAGTACCTTTACTAGATTTTTATCTAAAATTTCATCTTCTAATTTGTATTAAGTGTTGTTATGTGATCTTACTCCGACCTTAAATTGTGGGGGAAAAAATCTGACATTAATTTTCATCGCAGAACTGTTTTTTAATCTTTAAGTCACGTCATGCTTATTGACATATGCATAAGTGCAGTGAGGTACAGTTACAATGTAAGTCTTGATTGCAGCAGTATTGCATGTACATAGACTCAATGACCTGGAATAACATTTATTCTTTCGTGACTTTGATTCGTGAATTTTGTGTATTTGATGCATCAGCACTTCTGCTGTTCAAGCTCAGTCTGCTGTAGATCCACTGGTTAAAATCATGGCTTTCAGACCAGTCCCATTCCCACTGTAATGTATCCCCTCACGCATGCCCATTTACAACCCTCGCACTATTCCTGGTCCATATGCTTTGCACTAGGCGCACTTAACCGCAGCCAGTTAACCTTTGGGACGTAGAAGGAAACCCAGGGGGAAAGCCAAGGGAGGACAGGAGGAAGATACAAATTCCACACAGCCTACTGGAGGTCAGAATTTACCTGGGTTGCTGGAGCTATGAGTGTAGTGCTACCCTGCAGCCCAAAATGGCAATAAGGTGCAGAGACAATGGATGGATCCTGGGTTCTCTGTAGCAGAATGCTAATAAGAGGACAACATACCCTTTTTTTTAATTATACAATATGTATTTGCTTTCTAAATAGTTCAAAATATGATTATTTTCATTTGGAGGTTTAATGTTTTCAGTTAACTTTTATTACGTTGCTAATGTGTGCGTTCTCTTTCTTTGCAGTTCAAGAGATGGTGGACAATCCTTACGAGTCACGATCCGACAGTTTTTACTTTGTTGATGGCAAGTTGATCATGCACAACAAGGCTGACTATGCATACAATGGAGGGCAATAGTGAACCTGCTAAATGTATAATTCAGCACCCACACCTCCCATTCAGTTTGTTTGCACTGATAATGAAGAGGTTGGCTTTTTGGCTGTGTGAATCAATTATCTTTTATCATTTCTATGCATTCTGCTGCACCAGAGGGAAAATAATTCAGTTAAGTTTACTAAGATGACTCAGATTTTGATATGGGAATTCCATCCATCGGTGTATATGTAATGCTTCCCATATCTAAAATGAATGCCTAGTTGTGATGAAAGACTCCACATCCGAGAAGTACCTATATTTTTCTGTATTTATCGTAAACAGATTCACGCCACTGAGTTTGAACATGGCCTTGCATTATGTTCAAGAATGGGTGGAAAACTCTAGACGTAGTTTGATTAGAGGTCCAAATAATTTTCCATTTAAACAAAAAATGGTTACAGGCTGCTTAGTCACCTTCTTTCTGTTACAGTGCACATTTTTCTAAAAAGAATCCATTTATTTTGTGACCACACTGCAGTACTTCAAATCTTCCATGGAGCAGTATCGAGGACTGAACTTGAATATTTACATTGAATGTTACATATTTATCACCAGCTGGAGTTTAAGTCTTCTCAAAGAATTAGATGCAAAGACTTTTGCAAAATTGTTTATTTTTACATAGAAAAAAATCTTCACAAAACTTGCTTATCCTGATTTCCAAATCAGACATTGTATATCATTTTCCTTTAAGGATCTAATCCTTTATGTCCATGAATGGTTTTTCATATTAATTGTTAAATGTGAGTAAACAAAGTGAGCACTATTAGAAACTATTTAGAGCATTACTGAGCAATATAGTTTTGTGATAGTCCAAACTATTGTGGGTCACCAAAGGTTCGTGGATTTATTTAATTTTCTTACTTGCCACATCAGTTATCGATCGTCATCCAGCGAGAAAATGATTTTCGTGCATGTGCTATATGAAAGTCAATATCTCAATCCAAGATTAACCTTTGAAGTTTCCAAAACAGAAATATAATAATATTTATTAGCTTCATTAATTTCCTTTATCACTTGCAAATCTCTCTTCTAATTCTGTGAGGTTCTGTACCGTAGTTTACAAGTCAGAAACGTTGGTTATAAGGGATACAAGAAAATGGTCAAAATGTGTTAAGATGTACTTATTTTAGCCTATGACTGATTTCCATACAATTCCATTGACATGACTTGAATGTATTTACCAATGTTGTAAGTGATTTATATTAAAGGCACACTTTAGATAAAACTTAAATAATTTCATATTTCTTAGTGTCTGTCTGCTTTAAATTAAAAGAACTGTTAAAGCTATCTTTGGGACGCCAAGCATAGTTTTTATTTTTTTAACATATCTGCCTGAAACTTGAGACCCATTTGTTAATGTTAGTTTGCATCTTATAACACTACAACCTGATTAAAGCTAAATATTTAATGATTTAGCTTGCAGTGAGAAGCAACCGATAATTCTAAACCTATGGGTTATTAGAACTAATTGCAAAAAATTTAAGGTATTCCACTTCTGATTTAAGTTTCAGACTGCAAGTGCCAGAAAGGTCTAGTACAAGTATCTATGCACTGATATTCTGAATGGAGCAGAATTTTATATTTCTCAGTTGTACAGTAATAGAAGAAAGAGGCTGTTTGGGACTACTTTGAATGCCAGTTGAGTCCGAGTGATGCTCGTCTTAGTTCACATGTAGAGTTGCTTGCATTTGTTCTGTGAACAATTATTTTAAAAAGTTTAGATAATACCTAGTCATTGTGGGCTTTGTTAAATGTATCGGGATGGTTGTTTCACACTTGGTTAAACTTAAAAGGTGAATCTCTGAACATGTTAGTGCGATATTCCTGTCAGTATTTCGACCCGAAATGTCGCCAATTCCTTCTCTCCATAGATGCTGCCTCACCCGCTGAGTTTCTCCAGCATTTTGTGTCTACCCAGTATTTTCACCAGTTAGATTTCATTTGCATTTTAAATAGGCAATGTTACCATCAGGTCATTGAATAGTTACGGTACAGATGGGGTGGAACAATGTTAATCATTTCTAGGTAATTAAAAAAATATTTTAGTTTCAAAAGTGAAAGCTGATATTATTGGTGATATTGACATTAATAACTTTCTCTGTGATTTAATGCCATCAATGGTTTTATGTTATCATTTTCCACCATTGCATTATGCTAATTTTCCTGAGACTTCCTGATACTTGGAAGCCAGAAGTGCATTGATATTGTAGGCACTTGCATTTTCTGTAAGCACAGCAGGAATCACAATGGTTGATGTCCCTTGAATATAAATACAAGTTCAATGAGATATTTTAGTAGTTTGGGACCACTGATCTTGGCAAATAAGTGACAAAATTTCAATTTGTAACCATTAAAACATCTCCCCCCCCCCCCAATCAGCCCACATATTTCCATCTTTCTGTTGCTGACTTTTCTCCATACTATTCAACAAAAGAAAATTCCCAAGAGATTTACCCAACATCACTAAAAATCCATTGAATGTGGATAATTGAAACTTTTGCTGAACCAAGGGTTTGGGGGGAATTGCTGATCTGCATGAAATGTTGAAACTGGCTGGTTGCTGCTTTTTTGAAATTGATGACGGGCTGAAGGAAATAAGTTTATTTCAAAAGACTGGAAATTTTAAAATTTCCATTGAATTTGTTCAATAGTTTCTAATCTAGGATGGTATTGAATGTCATGACTCCTTGTACCGATCTACTTGTAGCACCAGGCCTCTGAGCACCAAATAACAATTCCCACGTGAAACAAATTTTGTGCAGAAGCTCGGAGTTTATTTTGGTTTGATCACACATTTTGTTTGGACAGGTAAGGAAACTTAGAAAATCTTTTCCATAGTTTATCAAGAACATTATTAGTGTGTCAGCTAGTGCACTGTGGTAGTTTTGCACCTTTTTATATATTTTTAATGTATACTTCTGATTTCTCATCTACCTCTGGCAAGAAAATTTGTGGATATTGCTAGTATTTCTGAGCTGTACCTGGCATTGCCAAAAATCAGCAGGAAATGCATTAGGGTCTTTATTCTTTTTACTTTTGGCTGTTTTGTATAATAAAATTCAATGTGTGCGATTTGGTTGTGTTTCACCTATTTGTCCATGTAATTATTTAACTTTTGACTATTTACGCAAAATTGAAATGCCATGATCCCTTTATACACATTCCAGAGTAGCAATTGAATATCTTCCTTTACCTTTTCAGTTGAAATTTTTCGTTTGGAAGTATTGGACAAGCTTCCTAAAGGAGTTTTCCTCAGTTTGGAATCTTTTTCTCCATTTTCACTCAATTTTTCCTCCAAATGTAAGCTTGATGCAAATTAATAAACAATTTATTAATATTTCCAATGTGGATGTTGGGTTTTTTTGTATTGTTCCACCAAGTTGCTACTACAAATGAAATTTTTGCCCGTTTGTTCACCTTTATGTGAATTTTTCCATGTTGAGACTTGAATTGGTGCCACTTGATACTTTATTCCCTATCATGAATTAAGTGGATTCCTCACTGGAATTGCTTTTTTACCCTTTGCGTTCTAATATTATCTTACAAGTAAGTAAAGGGCGAAAAATAAATTCCAGTGTTTTTTTAGCCTGTGCTTATGAAATTGTTTCATTGCAAACATATTGTCAGCAGAAATTGAAATTATAACATGAACAGCATTAAGCAGTTTTTTCAGCTGGTGGGAAATGAATGTTGTTTTTCTGTACATATGTTGCCATTAGTTAACAGCATTTGCTTATTTTCAGAAAGATTAATCTAAAAAAAAAAAATTGTTCTGACAAGAATCGGAAAAGGTATGATCAGCGATGCAGTTGGAGTCATGGAGTAGGCCAGTCGCTCTTTTCAAATTATATTAATTTAACATCTGCAGTAAATATAAAATTCAGTAATGCAATTCTTTGCGATGAATTCGATTAAGTCCCTTTATGAGATTTATTCACTTTATCCCAGAACAGTTATATCTGTTCAACAACCATTGCAACGGAATTTTGTCTTCAACTAAGCATTACAATTCTTTTAATAATAGACCATCAGATAATAGTTTTACTACTCTTTAAAGGCCTTTGTTATGTTTTCAAGGCGTAAAAACAACTTAGTGCTTTATTTGTAATAGGAAAGCTATGTAATGTTTACTTTTATGTTGAGAGAGTGGAAATGAGGTGGAGATACTTGCAATGTACTTGGCCCATGAATTTCTTAGAGATTAATATATCCTAATCCCCTAGTGGACTAATAATGCCTGCCACTTAATTCTGAATACTTTTTTCTATCTTAAGACAAGATCACCAAAGCCTAGGACAGTTCAGATGTTTTGTTCATTTAACCGTGGAAGGAAAATAGTTAAGATTATTTACCACAGATTAAGAAATGTCATCAAATACATTTAAAATCTTGGCCTTTTGATTTGATGTACTTTTCGTCTTTTAGTTGACTTTTCCAAATCAGTTAACCCGCACAGGGAAGATAATTGCATTTAGCATTCCAGTGAAACTAATGCATTGTACAAGATGTTCTACTTTGCTGCTTCTAAGCTATATTACCAAAGGAGTCAATGTAAAATGGCAAAAACCAGTAAAAATTAAGTCCATATTCAGAAAAAAAACATGATTGCTTTCTTGTCCGCAAGAAAAGGGCATCAGAATTAATATATGTTTACTGACTTTGGAAAACTGAAACTTTGGATGATTTAACCTTCATATGTTGTTTCCTGGCTTCTTTCTGCATGGGTCTGATATTATAATGCAACATGAAATCGGGCCGCCTGTTTAATTTCTATCATATCCACTAAGTTTCAACCGCAATTGACTAGATTTCCAGAGGATAGCTAAATGTGTGCCTGAAATGTCCAGGTGTGACAATTAGCCTATTTGAATTGCAGTTGCATTGTTGACTCTGTATCCATTGGCTTCTGTTCATGGAGGGGTGCAATGCTATATACATGAAGTGGAGCTATTTCTGTTGGTGAAACGGTTTGTAGCGGTGCAAATATCTGCCGTATATTTCTTCTTCCTTGGCAAGTGGGTATGTGCTGACAGAATATAGATGAGATTTGATACAGCAAGTGAGAGCAGTTAACATTTATCGTTCATTTGTCTGATTCTCTGCAATGAAGTTCAAGCTGTTCAAACTATACATATAGATTGAAAACTCGCTTTTGTTTCCCGTGGGCTATTTACACCAAAAGTCACAGAAACTAAAATGTTCATTTGAACAAGTCTCTAAAGCTAAAACTAATTGGGAATGCATGAAAAATAAGGCAGTTTGGAAATTTGCTTGATGTAATGATTCTTGTATTTTCAAAATCTGTCCCTAATATGTTTAGTGTTTCACGTATCTTAACACAGTTTATTTTTTAATTGTTCCACTGTTTCATCAAAACTTTGCTCATTCCACATTGCTACCAAATTGAATTGGTGATGTGAAATGTATTTTGGGGGCTTTTATGAAGGGTAATAAATGTTGCTGAGTAAATATTATATTTTTGAATGATAACTTGTTTAATATTTTCACAGGAAATGTAAGATGCATAAATTCACATCTGCGACTGAATGCTTTGTAATTGCATTAGAATGTTGAACTGTATTTTGTAACATCAATTTTTTTTCATGTTTTAAAGTGATAGGTGGCTTGTTTGTATAAAATGTTATTTTGTCACAACAGAATAGTAATAAAGATTTTTCATTTTCAACTTTGCATTTGCTAGTTATGTGATAATAGCCATTGGAGATTTCTGACTGAATATAATTCTAATCTAATTTTAGATTAAAAACCATGCAAATGATATCCCTGACAACTTCTGCAGAAACTTGTATTACCCATTTGGGATGCAGGAGTAAAGACCATCTGAACAGCTGTTGTTGTCTTGGTCTGCTTCTCTATGAAGTTTTGCACTCTTATAACATCACTTTTCCCAAACATTAAAAAGCACTTCACAGATCACATCTCTGCAAATTCCTCACACCTTATCTACCTCAGGATGGAAGGCTTGACAAGATCCCATCATGAAAAACAATCATGTGGCAGACTCGAACAATGCACCTTTTTTTAAAATGTTGATGAGATATTGAAGTTTCAAGTTAACATTATGAGCATAAACCTATTAACCAATTCCCGCAGAATCAAAATCCCACTGCTCTTGCTTCCCCTCCCCCCCATTAAAATATTTCATTACTTCTGGCTCTCTGCCTTCTAAAGCCTCCAACCTTATCATTCCCCAGCCCTGCAATTTTATCTTCTCCCCAAAATCCAAAAACCGAACTGTCCTGGCAGACCCATTGTTTCTGTTTGTTTGTGTCCCACTGAATTAATTTCCACATACCCCAACTACATCCTATTCTATCCCTACCTATGTCCAAGACACCTCACATGCTCTTCGTCTCTTCAATGACTTCCGTTTTCCAGGCCCCTCATCTTTACTATGGATGTCCAGTCTCTTTACACCTCCATCCCCCACCAGCAAGGTCTTGAGGCCCTCGGTTTCTTCCTCGACTGCAGAACCAGCCAATATCCGTCTACTAACACTAGCAACTTCTCTTTCGATTCCTCCCACTTCCTCCAATTCCAAGGCGTAGCTATGGGCACTTGCATGGGCCCCAGCTATACCTGACAATCATTCTTCCAGGCTTACACTGGCCCTATCCCTGAACTCTACCTCCACTACATTGACAACTGCATCAGTGCTACCTCCTGCACCCATGCAGAACTCACTGACTTCATCAACTTCATGACTAATTTCCATCATGCACTCAAATTCACTTGGACCATCTCTGACATCTCCCTACTGTTTCTGGATCTCACCATCTCCAGGAGACAGAGTTTTGACTATATGTTACAAACCCACTGACTCCCATAGCTATCTAGAATACACTTCTTCCCAACCTGCTTCCTGTAAAGACTCTATCCCCTATTCCTAATTCCTCCGTCTATGCCGCATCTGCGCCCAGGATGAGGCTTTCAATAACACGCCATTGAAGATGTCCTAATTCTTTAGGGAACGGGAGTTTCCCTCTTCCATTATAGATGAGGCTCTCACTAGGATCTCCTCGACAACACGCAGCTCCGCTCTTGCTGCCCCTCCCCCCATTTGCAACAAGGACAGAGTCCCCCTTGTCCTCGCCTCCCATCCCATCAGCCGTCGGATACAGCATATAATCCTCCAACATTTTTGCCACCTCCAATGGTATCCCACTACCGGCCACATATTCCCATCTCCTCCCCTTTCTGCTTTCCGCAGAGACCGTTCCCTCTGCAACTCCCTGGTTAGCTCGTCCCTTCCCACCCAAACCACCCCCTCCCCAGTTACTTTCCCCTGCAACGGCAGGAGATGCAACACCTGTCCCTTTACCTCAACTCCATCCAAGGAACCTGACAGTCTTTTCATGTGAGGCAGATGTTCACTTGCACCTCCTCCAACATCATCTACCATATCCGCTGTTCCAGGTGTCAACTCTTGTATATCGGCGAGACCAAGCGCAGTCTCGGCGATCGTTTCGCTGAACACCTCCGCTCAGTCCGCCTTAACCTACCTGATCTCCCGGTTGCTCAGCAGTTTAACTCCCCCTCCCATTCCCAATCTGACCTTTCTATCCTGGGTCTCCTCCATTGTCAGAGTGAGGCCCAGCAAAAATTGGAAGAACAGCACCTCGTATATCACATGGGTAGTTTACACCCCAGCGGTATGAACATTGACTTCTCTACTTTCAAATAGCTCTTGCTTTCCCCTCGCTCTCCATCCCTTCCCCCTTCTCAATTCTCCCACCAGTCTAATTATCTCCGATCACATTCTATCTCTGTCCCGTCCACTCCCCTGACACCAGTCTGAAGAAGGGTCTCGACCTGAGAGATCCATTCCTTCTCTCCAGAGGTGCTGCCTGTTCCGCTGAGTTACTCCAGCATTTTGTGTCTACCTGCAGAATCAAAATCCAGATTGGACATTAAATGCAATATTTAATCTCAAATGCATTAAATACTCATCAAGAGGAACTTGATGATGACAACCGTGTAGGCAAACAATCATACTTAACAGTGGGAAGCATTTTAGAAAAGTGTTCCACTGAGTGCAGAAAATATGTTTTCTGACGATGGAAAAACGTGTTGAGTCTCAACTCAAGACTCAATGGATGAATAAACACACGGGAAAAAATTGGCACATGGAAAGAGGTTCACATCGAGTATGTAGAAAGCAGGAGTGGATGATAGATAAGATGAAAAGAGTAAGGGAGAAATAAAAAAATATTAGGGAGGGCTCAGGAACTGTAAAATTATATTATCAAGAAACATGGAATAATAAAATATTTTCCCAG
This sequence comes from Okamejei kenojei, assembly GCA_035221665.1. Lineage (NCBI taxonomy): Eukaryota > Metazoa > Chordata > Chondrichthyes > Rajiformes > Rajidae > Okamejei > Okamejei kenojei. The sequence continues at coordinate 33,409,970 of CM069155.1, forward strand.
CACATTGAAGAGAGATAGTTATGGGAATGGGGCCATTAGAAGACAGATACCACCATACCACAGATAACCACAGGAAGATGACGGATATTAAATCATTTTGCTTTTATGTTTACCAGGGAGTTAAATAGGCAATCGTGACATTGGAAGATGAGATGAATAATGAAATTGTGCATTTTCAATAGAGAAAAGGGACATATTTAATAAACTAATCAAACTCACAGAATAAATCATTTTGTCCAGATAGATTGCATTCATGCTTTTTAGAAAAATCTAGGGAAAATAGCATGGAGGTAATACTATACATATTTAATAATTCATCAGTAAAAGGTGTTGTGCCAGAGGATTGGCAGATAGCAAACACAATTCTTATATTTAGGAAGGCTGACAGAACATCTCTAGGGAATTACAGAACAATCAGTGTAGTAATGGTGGCAGAAAAAAATAATGGAATCCTTATAAAAGAAAATAGAAGGGTGAAAATTATGATAATAAATTTTGAACATCGATGTCAAAAGATGAAATATTGTTTGACTAACCTTATTACCTTTTTGAAAGATAATAATGTTTCCAAATTGTCACAAGGGTGTGTTAAGCTACCCAATAATGCATTAATAAATAAGGCCAGAGTAAGCGAAATGGGAGATAAGTGACAAAATGGAATACTAACTCGCTTTGAAGCATAAAGAGAGCAGGGGTTAAAATCTTAAGTAAGACCACACTTGCAGACTATTCTCTGCAGTTATACCCGTAGTTAAGAAAGAGACACTGGAGTGGATGCAGAAACAATTTATAAAACTTTAAATACTGTCAAGGTCGGCAGAGGAGTGGCAGGTGTAGAAGTGAGTGCGGTATTTGGCTGAGGAATTTAATTTGCAAATTGGTAAGTTAGCAAATTTGTTAATTTATCAGCTCATTTAAGCAAAGTTTGCTCTAGGGGTGCGGCCTTGTCGAGGGAAGTGCCTTGTGAGGAAAGTGCGAGTCTTTGGTTCGAGAGTCTAGTGAGAAAAGTGCGAGTCTTTGGCTCGAGAGGCTTCGGCGAGGAGGCTGAGAGAGTAGACTAGGCTAAACGTTGTAGAGGGGGAGGCGCAGTGAAGAAATGATAGGTAAGCTGATTCAGTGTGGGAGGTCAGGGACACTGATGGTGCTTCTGGCTGCTACAACTGTGGAAAGTGTGTCCAGGTTCAGCTCCTGAAGGACTGTGCTGGAGCACTGGAGAGGCAACTGGATGACGCCCAGCTAGTCTGGGCCAAATCCAACAAGGACCTGGCTTGGAAAAAAACGTGCCCTTCATGGAGGAGACGGTTGCCCACCTCTTCACAGGACCTACAGCGAGATCGTTACACTGAAGATACTGGAAGAGAGAAGGTGGGTGACGACGAGGAAGGGAAGGAAGCTTGAGGACGGGTTTCTGCGGGACATGGGGGGGTCAAGGATAGTGTGTTGCGTCCCTAGGTGCCAAAATGGATGGATTTTCCGCAGGTTGTATTGTATATATTTATCATTCGGACTGATTGCAGGAAAACAAAAGCATCAAGGGTAAAGGTGGGTGACAGGGAGGAAGGAAGCGGAAGTGGCAGTGCATGTCCGCACAAATGATGTCGGGAAGAAGAGGAAAGAGATTTTGCAGCGTGACTTCAGAGAGCTCGGACAAAGGCTGAAAATCAGGACCTCCAGAGTGGTTATCTCCGGTTTGATTCCAGTTCCTCGTGCTGGTGAGGGCAGGAACAGGGAGATGGGGGATCTGAATGTGTGGCTAAGGAGTTGGTGCAGGGGGCAGGGATTTAGATTCTTAGACCACTGGGATCTTTGGGTTAAGGGTGAATTGTACAAAAGGGATGAGTTGCACCTTAACAGGCGGCGGACCAGAATGCTGGCAGGCAGGTTTGCCACTGCTACACGCGTGGGTTTAAACTAAATAGTTGGGGGGGGGGGGGGGGGGGGGGGGGGGGGGGAAAGAGGAGACAAATTGAAAATACAAGGATGTTCATATGAAAATAAAGGGAGAGTATAGGAGAAGTTAAAATTAAAAAAAGACACCAAAATTAACGGGGAAGAAAGCTCACGAAGGTATAGGAGAGTATGGTCAAGTGTAATAGGAATCGATGTGAAAGGTGAGGTGAGTAATGGATTAAAAGTATATATGAACGCACTAATTTTTCCCACTAATCTCCTATGTGGGACCTTATCAAATGCTTTCTGATTAAATGAGAATTATCCAATTCTCTAATCTAAAAGAGATTCTCTAATCTAAAAGCAGGGCTAGGGGAATCGAGGGATATGGGGGCGGGGGAAAGGCAGGCATTGGTTACGGATTGTGGATGATCAGCCATGATCACACTGAATGGCTGATCACAATCGAAGGGCAAAGGGCCTCCTGCAACTATTTTCTTGTAAATGAGACATTCACATCAGGAGAGGGTAGATTTCTTTTCCATTTTCCCGCTTGCCTGCATTTGGCCATTTCCCTCTAAACCTGTTCTATCCATGTAGGACATTTTTTGTTTTCGCTTTACAACACCAGTTCTAGAGATATTATCTGACCCTCCTTTTCACAAAGCAACGCATAGTAATCTGTAGGAAGGTACTGTAGATGTGTAAGAAAGAACTGCAGATGCTGGTTTAAATCAAAGGTAGACACAAAATGCTGGAGTAACTCAGCGGGTCAGGCAGCATCTCTGGAGAGAAGGAATGGGTGACATTTCAGGTCGAGACCCTTCTTCAGATTGAGAAGCGAGAGGGGGAGACGAGATATGGAAGGGTAAGGTGTGAAAACGACAGATCAAAGCAGACGAAGCTCATGGACATTTTTGTATGGCTGAGGGGGTGACAATATGGCATACGAACAGAAAACATAATCAGGACAATCAGAAGTTACACCTGAACCTGGATGTGACCAATAGTGCAACTAGTGGGAGAACTAGGGTGGTGGGGGAGGGGCAGAGAGAGAGAGAGAGAGAGAGAGGGGGGGAATCAAAGGTCACTTGAAGTTGGAGAAATCAGAAACTGTTTGCGCCAATATCCAGTTTCGTCGCGAAACTCTCGAGGGACCGAGGGTCCAGGCCGAGTGTTTGTGAGCGGAACGCAGGGCCCGGGCGCGGAGTGAGACGGGGACGCGCGGCTGGGTGCACCAGGCCCGGCCCGGCCCGGTCAAAGATCACAGAGGAGCTGAAACCTTTGGGCCCGATGGCTTCGGTGTTGTGGAGAGTCGCCGCCGCCGCCGCTGCCAGTGAGTCTGACACACGGAGCGGACTTTACTTGAAGGAGGCGGGAAGCCGGGACGCGGGGTCGGGAATGGCGGATGGAAGTGCGAGCTGCTGAGCGGTCTCTGTCCAGGCCCGGCCCGGCCCGGCCATGAAAAGTCAAGGCAGAAATGCTGGACAACGCTCAGCCGGCCAGGCAGCGTCTGGGGAGCGAGAAAAGCGGCTCACGCTTCAGCTCAGGAGCAAAGAGACTAGTATCTTTGGTCCACAGTGTTTTAGTGGCATTTGTCCCAAACAAAAGAACGAACGGCACCACCGAGTAAACAAAGTTGTCTGCAAACAATATAATAAACGAAAAAAAATCAGAATACACACACACACACACACACACACACACACACACACACACACACACATATATATACACACACACACATACATACAAACACACATGTGTGTGTCTGTGTGTATCTCTAAAGTCTAAATCGATGGGGATTGCCTTAATTCATAAAATCAGGTTTAATGTCATATATATATATATATATATATATATATATAATGTATATTTATATATATATATATATATATATATATATATATATATATATATTGTGTGTGTGTATATATATATATATATTATATATATTTATATATATATATACATATATATATATTTATATATCCCGCTGAGTTACCTTTGTATCTCACTATATATATATATATATATATATATATATATACATACAAAGGTAGACACTAAATGCTGGAGTAACTCAGCGGGACAGGCAGCATCTCTGGAGAGAAGGAATGGGTGACATTTCGGGTCGAGACTGTCTCGACCCGAAACATCACCCACTCTTTCTCTCTGGAGATGCTGCCTGTCCCGCTGAGTTACTCCAGCATTTTGTGTCTACCTTCGATTTAAACCAGCATCTACAGTTCTTTTTTATACATACACACACATGCACCTACACGATGATAGACACAAACAGCTGGAATAACCCATTGGGTCAGACAGCATCTCTGGAGAAAAGGAATATTGGACATTTTGAGTTAGGACCCTTTTTCAGAACCAATTCGAAACGTCAACTGTTTTTTTCTCCAGAGATGCTGTTTGCCACCTGAGTCACTCCAGCTTTATGTCTATCTTTGGTGTAAACCAGCATCTGCAGTTCCTTCCTATACATACATTCACGTATACACTCACACACACACACACACACACACACACACACACACACACACACACACACACACACACACACACACACACACATATATATATATATATATATACATATCTACACACGTACATACACATCAAACAAACAAACAATAATACTTCAAAAATACAAAACCAATGCCCCCAAGACTATGTAGTTCAGAGCTTATTTGGAAGTTATAGTGTTAATAGCCTGATGGTTGTATAAGTTGCTCCTGAACCTGGATATTAACGTTTTCAGGCTCTTATATCTTCTTCCCGATGGCTAGAGTGAAATGAGAGTGTGGCTAGGGTGGTATTAGTCTCTGAATGCTGGCTGCCTTTTTGAGGCAGCGACTCCTGTAAATGCCTTCAATGGTGGGGAGGTCAGTACCTGTGATGGACTGGGCAGTGTTCACCACTTATTCGCCCCTGGGCATTTATTGTAAGTTGCCGAAAAAGGCCATGGTACAACCATATAATATGCTCCCTATTATCATGTGGGTTTTCTCCGGGCACTCCAGTGTCCTTTCACACTCTAAAGACGCAGGTTAATTGGCTTCTGTAAATTGTAAATTGTCCCAAGGATGTACGATAATGCTAATGCACGGGGTGATAGCTAGTTGGCTTGGACTCGGTGAGCCATAGGGCCTGTTTCCGCGCTGTATCTCTAAAGTCTAAATGATTGCGTTAATTGATCAAATAGCCAGGAGTAGAGTTACCATAACATGTGCTTCACTTCACGCTACCTCGACAAGTACCAGCATAATCAAGGACAAGTCTCACCCCGGTCAACTCCCTCTTCTCCCCTCTCCCATCAGGCAAAAGCTACAGAAGTGTGAAAATGCACACCTCCAAATTCAGGATCAGTTTCTTCCCAGCTGTTATCAGGCAACTGAATCATCCTATCAACAACCAGAGAGCAGTCCTGAGCTAATATCTACCCTTGGACTATCTTTAATCGGAGGTTATCTTGCACTCTGCGTTATTCCCTTTATCATGTATCGGTACACGGTGGAAGATTCGATTGTAACCATGTATATATAGTCTTTCCGCTGACTGGTACCATGCAGCAAATAATTTTTCACGGTACCTCAATACACATGACAATAAATTAAGCTAAACAGAGACAATAGTCCATGCTCGAGGTTGTGGCTGAAAGTCAACCATTCAATGTCTGAAGAAGGGTCTCGTCCCAAAACGTCGCCTATTTCCTACGCTCCATAGATGCTGCCTCACCCGCTGAGTTTCTCCAGCATTTTTGTCCACATTCAATGCACCCAATCATTGGTATTATAGTCTTAGAAAATTTGAGTATGAAGGCATCACTGATCAGAAGGTCTGTTTACAAAATGGTGTCACTGAAGATTTTTTGCTGATAGGCTTTGGGCAGATGGACATTTCTGTGACTTCTGGCCTGCATACAGATACATGGACAGGAAAGGTTTAGAAGGATATTGGCCAAACGCAGGTAGGTGGGATTAGTTTAGATGGGGCATCCTGGTGTTGGGCCGATGGGCCTGTTTTCATGCTGTTTGACTCCGTGTTTCTGACAATACCTATTCTGGGATGCTCAGTAACAGAGTGCTGCCAGCAGTGTTACCACTGAAAAGGCAGATGGACAACTAGGAGCTGCACCACGTGTCCCTGACAGTTTTGAACAACAGTGTAGGTACTCTCTGGAGGTGTGTGAACAATGTGAAGTCACTTCTGAAGCTGTTCCTGCATGATTCTCTGACATCAATGGAATGTTTAGTTTAGAGATATAGCGCGGAAACAGGCCCTTCGGCCCACCGAGTCCATGCCGGCCAACGACCCCTGCACACTAACACCATCCTACACACCAAGGACAATTTACAATTTTGCCAAGCGAATTAGCGTGCAAACCAGTACATCTTTGGAGTGATGTGTTGGGCTCCTGTGAGTATTTTGTCTCAGTTGTCTGGAGCCTTGTGTTCCAATTTATGGTGATGCAGGTTAAAACTAACATTGCATGACAATTGAGGTCAATAGGTACGTACACACCTCATGCTGGGCATATGTCTAGTGTGCCAGGGCCGATCATGACTGGAAGTGTGTATTCTCACTGAGGCCTCTCCCTGCATCCCCCTCACAGACTTTGCCTTTGTGTCAAGAACAAACTTGGATATATACTTGGTCCCATCATCTAAATCATTGATATAGATGAAGGACTGTTGGGACTCGCCACTTATCCATGCAGCACCTACTAGTCACAGCTCTGAATCCAAATTAATCTATTTACTTTCTTTTTTCTTTCCATTTTTTTGCTGCTATGTTTTCTGGCTGAGAAAGTAAGAATAAAGATTGTACGATAAAAGAGTGAATTACATATCAATTACATTTTTCCATGTGGATACAAGGAACTGCAGATGCTGGTTTACAAATAGAGACTCTAAAAGTGCTGGAGTAACTCAGCGGATCAGGCAGCATTTCAGGTTGGCTGCCAGTGACTAGTGGAGTTCCGCAAGGGTCGGTGCTGGGGCCGCTTCTCTTCACGTTGTATATTAATGATTTGGATAAGGGGATTAAAGGCTTTGTGGCCAAGTTTGCAGATGATTCTGAGACAGGTGGAGGGGCAGGCAGTGTGGAGGAAGCAAGGACTGTGCAGAAGGACTTGGACAGGTTAAGAGAGTGGGCGGAGAAGTGGCAGAATGAAATTCAGTGTAGCAAAGTGCGGAATCATGCATCTTGGTAATAAGAATAAAGGCGTAGATTATTTTCTAAATGGAGAGAGAATCCAGAAATCGGAGCATTTATATCAAGAGGACTGGAATACAAAAACAGAGATGTAATGCTGAGGCTCTATAAGGCGTTAGCCAGGACGCATTTGGAGTATTGTGAGCAAATATAGGCCCCATATCTGAGGAAGGATGTGCTGGCTCTGGAGAGGGCCCAGAGGAAGTTTACAAGAATGATTCCAGGAATGAGAGGGTTAACATATGATGAGCGCATGACAGCACTGGGCCTTTACTTGCTGGAATTTAGAAGATTGAGGAGGGACCTTATTGAAACTACCAGAAGTATGAGAGACATAGATATAGTGAATGTGGAAAGGAGAGTCTGGGACCAGAGGTCATAGCCTCAGAATTAAAGGGCGCTCGTTTAGTGAGGAGGAACTTCTTTAGCCAGAGGGTAGTTGATCTGTGGAACTCATTGCCACAGAGGGCTGTGGAGGCCAAGTCAGTGCATATTTTTAAGGCAGAGATAGACAATTTCTTGATTAGAACGGGTGTCAAGGGTTTTGAGGAGAAGGCTGGAAAATAGGATTAGGAGGCAGAGATCAGCCATGATTGAATGGCTGAGTAGACTCGTTGGGCTGAATGGCCTAATTCTACTCCTATAACTTGTAAACTTGTGAGAACACGGATACGTGATGTTTCGATCCGAAAGGTCACCTATCCGTGTTCTCCAGAGGTGCTGCCTGACCTGCAGCGTTGCTCCGGCACTTTGTGACATGTTTCCCTTGCATGTATTTAGGAACAGGTGCCTCTTGTAGCCATGCTCACATTTTGTTACCTGTGGATATTTTAGCCAAATGGCTCAAGAATGAAACCCTAAGAGCAGTTGGGTGAAAGTGGCCTGATCTTCACTGCTTACTGTGATTGGCAATTCAATGCCACAGGACTAAGCTCTTTACCTTGAAAATATTTCCCAAATATTAAAATGGATGATTTGCTGTAGCAAAAGGTTAGCTCCTAGATTTAGTGGGTAATTAGAAAAACAGAATGTGTTTATTGCTCGAGCAATTGAATAGGGCGGTTAAGTAGGGCAGGTTATGCTTCAGTCATGGGCATTGGTGAGGGCACATTGGTGTGGGTGAACACCACAATTGGTGTTGGTCTCCTTATTTAAGGAAGAATGTTGATGTACTGGAAACAGGGCATAGAAGGTTTATTAGACTATAACCTGGAAAGTGAAGGTTACCTCTGAGCCTAGGTTGGGCAGGTTAAGCTTATAACTGGCATTCTTTAGAAGAATGAGACAAAATACGATTGAAACATAAGATCCTAAGAGATATTGACAGTGTTGACAAGGAGGACATGTTTCCTCATGTGGGTTTACCTAGATCAACACAGCATTGGGTTCATAAAATTAGCTGGCTATTTAAGATGGACAATGCCATTGTTTTCTCTCAGTGGTATACAAGTCTTTGGAATGGTCTGCCTCAGAGGATGGTGGAAACCATACTTGATCTTCATCCATCATCGTCCCGATAACCATAACATGGATGAATTAATCAGACAATTTCAGAATATTCATGATTTTGCTGTGAGATGGCAATGCACATTTTACCTGCTGTTTCTTGTAATCTTGTGTGTTCTCTTTCCTCCTTCCAGCCGTGAAACCAATATGTTTACGCCGACTGCACACTGTCTACCAGATGGCTGAGCTCCCAGAAACCCATCAGTTATTGAGGGACACCTGCAGAGGCTTTGCAGAAAAGGAACTTGCTCCCGTTGCTGCACAGCACGACAGAGAACACAAATTTCCCGCGGAACAGGTAACGATCTCTGAAAACCACCCATGGATGCTGACGGAAACTGAAGGATGGAATCCTTCCCACACCACCACCATTAGTATCTGTGTCTCCCTTGCTCTCCCTTCCCAGTCAACCCACATCCTCATTTGATGTCTGTATTTCTAAACATGAAAGGGATCTGGAGAGAATGATATCAGCAAAATATGTATTTTGCAACTTACTTACAGTATCATAAATAGATGATGGTGAATAAACAAGGGACAATAGACAGGAGTAGGGCATTCGGCACTTCAAGCCAGCACCGACATTCCATGTGATCATGGCTGATTATCCCCAATCAGTACCCCTGTTCCTGCCTTCTCCCCATATCCCTTGACTCCGCTATCTTTAAGAGCCCTATCAAGCTCCCTCTTTAAAATATCCAGAGAACCGGCCTCCACCGCCCTCAGAGGCAGAGAATTCCACAGGCTCACAACTGTGTGAAAAAGTGTTTCCTCATTTCCGTTCTAAATGGCTTACCCCTTATTCTTTAATTGTGTCCCCTGGTTCTGGACTCCCCCAACTTTGGGAAAATGTTTCCTGCCTCTTGCGTGTCCAAACCCTTAATAATCTTCTATGTTTCAATAAGATATCCTCTCATCCTTCTAAACTCCAGTATACAAGCCCAGCCACTCCATTCTCTCAGAATGATCCTCTGTTTTCTGCTTCCCTCCAAAACTTTTCTCCTGCCATCTCCTCCCCAACTTGGAATGTCAGAGGTTGCATGGAAAACCTGATAGAAGTGTATCCAATTAAGAGAGCTATAGATAGGGTAGACAGCCAGAATCTTCCTCCCAAGATGGAAACACTTTTCAGTTTTCATATTCATAATCACAATAATCATAATCATACTTTATTAGCCAAGTATGTTTTGCAACATACGAGGAATTTAATCTGCCATAAGGTCATGCCAATAAAAAGCGACAAAACACACAAAATACATCTTAACATAAACATCCACCACAGTGACTCCTCCACATTCCTCACCATGATGGAAGGTGAAAAAAAAAGTTTTTCTGAGTTAAATTCCATCTGCTATTCCTTGGTCCACTTTCCCTGTTTGCGTTCAGATTCACAGGCTCGACCTGCAACAACGACACAGATACAGTTTGACCTGCTGAGTTCCTTGGCAGTTTGTTTTCTCGTTCCAGATACCTGCATCTGCAATCTCTTTTTTTTCCCCCTTCTGCGCTTATTACTACTGTTTCACTGTAACTGAATCCCCCCCCCATTGTTCTGAATCCAGAATTGGGTAATTGCTGCCCTTAAGTAGTTTCAAAGATGCCTGATATCTGGTCATTTCATCAAATAACCTTGAAATCAGTGGCTAGCTGTAAAGTTAACTGTACAGAGATAGGTTTATAATGATAAATATTACATGCAAAGGGGTACATGTCCTCACCTCAAAGCACCAGTTTCTGAGCATAATAAGGTTTTAAGCCAGGATTTTTAATAAGATATAAATGGCCGATTAAAATGAACAGGCGCAGAATAAACTGAGTTATTTCAATCAAAGGATTTAAATTCATTCTCAGCAGAATAGAGACATGATTTCAGACACATTGAATTCCAGCAGGGTCAAATTACTCATACTTTATGAATAATGAAAGAGATTTTTACTTTTTCAAATTTCTAGCCAGGACAAAGATTTTTTTCTTTAACCCATTGTTAACCCAGCACAGACCTTTGGATTGATGTGAGGAATAAATGGACTGTTTAGTTTAATACCGCACTGCATTGACTGATTCCTCAAGGGAGATTGGTTGATTTTTTTTTTTAAAGCTATTTAATTGCAGAGTTAAAATCTTTGGATTACTGTTTCATAGATGTCGTAAACTGTTTACTGTCCATGATTGATTAGCTGGGAGCAATTGATTTTCTCATATATTAAATCACTGTCTAATTTTTCCTCAACCAGTTGGTACTGTCCACAGAGATACCGATCTTATTGTCTTCCCGTCTTTTCCAATAATTAAGATTGAACAACGCACCAACATCATCTGTAAGGCAGACTTCAATCATTCACAGATTATAGCGAGCCCATTGCTGGCAATGTTCTTTAACTTCCCTAGCGAACTTAATTTAGTTTTGTTTAGAGACAGCGCAGAAACAGGCCCTTTGGCCCACCAGGTCCGCGCCAAGCAGGGATCCCCATTCACCAGCACTATCCTACACACTAGAGACAATTTACAATTTACAGAAGCCGATTAACCTACAAACCTGTACGACTTTGGAGTGTGGGAGGAAACCGGAGTTCCCTGGAGAAAACCCACATGGTCATGGGGAGATCATACAAATCCCTTACAGACAGCACCCGTAGTCAGGATCGAACCTGGGTCTCTGGCGTTGGAAGTCGGCAACTCTACCCCTGCGTCACCATGCTGCCCTGAATCTACAGTTCATAACTTTAAAATGTTTCCACTAGGATCGGCAGGATATTAAAAGCAGCAAAATACTGTAAAAGCTGATGTTGAGGTGAATAGAAATGCCTCAAAGGTGCAAATCTGAAATAAAATCAGGGAAAAAATGGACATTTAAGTTCCACTCGAACCTTGGATCAACTCTATCTCGATTACAAATTTAATCACTTATCAGATGCTGCTTAACGTGGTACATTTGAACATTTTCTATTTCTCACAATCATGGGGTAACATTTTCTCCGTTCAGCTAAAAATTTATGTTGCATTGGTGAAAACCAAATCTTCCAATCAAATAGAGGAAGAGATAGAGAGAGTGGGCCTGGTGGTTTAATCTGTGATAGATTTGAAAAAGGAAAGTTAGAATCGCCCTTTTGATGCCACATGTTACATTACTGTGGATGAATGGTACCCTGCCGAGAGATTTTCCGACTTACGGATAAAATTGATACATGGAGGCCTGTTAATCGTAACCCCGTTCCATTACTTGGGGACAGCCTGTAGAATTGGGCTTATAGGAACGAGGAACTACAGATGGTGGTGTGCAGAAAAAATCTGGAGTAGCTCAGTGGGTCAGACAGCATCTTTGGTCGGGTCAGGGCACTTCTTCAGACTGTCCAGTCTGAAGGAGTATCGGGCTTCAGTTGGACAATACCAGGTCACAGAGGTGAATAAATAATGGTGTAATATGCAAAGTGCTGCTTATAACGTCTGATATAATAACATTAGAATAAAATCATGTACATAAAATCATGAGAGGAATAGATGGAGTGAATGCGCTGAGTTATTATCCTAAGGTAGGGGAATCAAAAGCCAGAGGACATAGGTTTAAAGTACAAGGGGAAAGATTTAATAGAAATCTAATGGGCAAGTTGTCCACTCAGAGAGTGGTGAATCAATGGAAAGAGCGTCCAGAGGAGATATTTGCAATGACTTCTATAACAGCATTTAAAAGACACTTGGACAGGTACAAGTGTAGGGAAAGTTTAGAGAGATATTGGACAAACGGAGGCAAATAGGGCTAGCTTAGACGGGGCATCTTGGTCGGCATGTGTGAATTGGGCCAAAGGGTCTGTTTCCTTGCTGTATGATTCTCTGACTTGAAATTTTCCACGTTGCACCTTTTGCACAGTTGTTTTTCTCCTCTTTCTTTAATATATCATTCCATCAGATAGAAATCTTGTAGGTAATGGCATATCATTAGCAGATCAGACTCAACGATCTGCCAGAGACATTCCTCACAGTGCTATTTAAGAGTTTTACACATCACAGCTATTTTTCAAAATTCAGTACATTTGTTCTTGGCTAAATTGGAACTTAATTTCTCTCTTAATTGTTTTTCTCTCCTTCTCTGGAAGGATGGCTCCGTTAAATCAATACCAGTGGTGCACACTACCACCTATTTCTTTCCTCAACTTTCCCAGAGTTTCCATGCTACTCCCTGTTTCCACTGGCCTGCTTCCGTGCTGTGTGACCATGATCAGCGGTTGAAGACACAACTGGTGATCTTGGTCACCCACAGAGATTACCCAGAGAAACGGGAGGATACAACTGGTGACCAGCAGAGATGGGTCGACTAGGCTTGTAATCACTGGAACTGTAGAAGGATGAGAGGGAATCTTATAGAAACATCTAACATTCTTTGGGGATTGGCCAGGTTAGATGCAGGGAAAATGTTCCCGATGTTGGGGGAGTCCAGAACTAAGGGTCGCAGTTTAAGAATGAGGGGTAGGCCATTTAGGACTGAGACGAGGAAAAACTTTTTCATCCAGAGAGTTGTGCATCTGTGGAATTCTCTGCCACAGAAGGCAGTGGAGGCCAATGCACTGGATGTTTTCAAGAGAGAGTTAGATTTAGCTCTTAGGGCTAACGGAATCAAGGGATATGGGGGGAAAGCAGGAACGGGTTACTGATTTTGGATGATCAGCCATTGAATGGCGGTGCTGGCTCGAAGGGCCGAATGGCCTATTCCTGCACCTACTTTCTATGTTTCTATATTTCTAGATTTATGCCCTAATATATTCTTATATTCTACTGAATATTAGGTCAGAAATTTGATTTTTTACAAGCATAACTTTTTAATACCCAGAGCAAAATGTGCCAGGAAGAAAAGTTCATTTACATAATGCCTTTTCATGAGATCAAAACACTTGAATGAATTAAATATGCATGGGGTGCACAGACAGGTCTTATGTAATTAAATGTGTGTGTCAAACACACAATGAATGTCCCTTTCCTTCATGACACAAATCTAGCAGTACATGGAGAAAGCTGATTGAGAGCAAGGAGCAGATAATAGGTCATGGACATTGAACCGTTGGCCAGTTGCCAAAATTGACTTTGAAAATTGGTGCTTGACCTTTGTGTGTGGAGCGAGTAATAGCCTTGGCTTCTTCCTTAATCTCAATAGAGAACAATGAATTTACAAACAGCTTGGGAAAATGGTACATACACCGTCTCGTCGAGACACTCCCTGTGGATTTATGACCCTGAGAAGGAAACTGCAACAGGGAAATCCTATTTAATATAATCCCTGTCTTAATTGTGCACAAAAATAGAATCACCCAAAGAGGGATAGAAAGCTTAAGAAATCTCTTAAGAATTGAATTAAATAATTTTTTCACAAGTGTGAACAATATGCTGTGTGGAAGAGGTTAAGAAAATGAAGCAGCGATACCAGTATTCTACCAAGTGCAGTTTTTGAAATTGGTTATTTATATAAATGGGGGGATATTTGGTCAGATATTGTCTTTGCACCACTAAGAATTTAAAAAGCCAACTATTTCCAAGCTCTTTCTGTGTGGTCAGATTAAGAGCAATAAGCAGAAGCTTGTGGAACTTCCATAGTCTCTTTACGCTAAATACTTGGTCTGGTTTTGCACTCTCTTAAAGGGACTGCCATGCTTCTTAAGCTCATATATAACAACAAGAGCTTTAGAATGGATTCTGATCATATCCTCATTGGGTATCCATGTGCAAACGTCCAACGTTTTGCGTAGTAGAGTGGGGAAGGAATTTCAACTGTTTTTATTTAGTTTAGAGATACAGCGCGGAAACGGGCTCTTTGGACAATGGAGTTTGTGCCGACCAATGATTCCCGCACATTTACACTACCCTACGCACACTAGGGACAATTTACAATTATACCATGCCGACTAACCTACAAATCTGTACATATTTGGTGTGTGGAAGGAAACCGGAGCACCCGGGGAAAACCCACGTGGTCACCTGTAGTCAGGATTGATCCCAGGTCTAAGGCAGCAACTGAGTCACTGCGCCACCGTGCCTCCCACGAGTGTTTGACGTTCGTATACCTGTGGCCTAGCTGCCATTCACAACTTGCGGTGTAATTATTGCAGTAACAACTCCTGCAGGGCCTTAGGAGCCATGCTGTTACGGAAGTTTACAATGATCATGAAGCCAGCATGCAGGGTGATGATGAAACATGGCTGATTTGAGTGCAATGTGTGTAAACCATGTCAATAACTTCCGTTGCATGATTTTATATGCTGTGATAATGTTGTTGGAATGTCCCCTCTAGAGAATTAAAAGGAGTCCCATTTGACAAAGCCAAATTATATCAGTTATTGCTGTTCCTTAGAAAGTACAATGCATAAACATGTAAAAAATCAATGCCCAAATCCCTTTAATACTCCGTCTCAGGCAATTATTAAATTATCTTTTTAACTAAATAATAACCTCTTCATGGAATTGGGAATTCTACGTTTATACCAGCTTATATATACCTGACAGAGGTTTGCATGCTCCTCCTCTAACCTCATTTACTGCATTTGGTGCTCTCATTGTGGCCTCCTTTACAGAGACTTGGCGAATTTTGCGCTTGGTCCACCATGCCTGCTGGAGCTCCTGGTTGCTAACCATGTTAACTCCTTTTCCAATTCCCATGCCGACTTTTCTGTCCTGTCTCTCCTCCAAACTGGAGGGACAGAGCCTCATATTCCGCTTGCATAGCTTGAAACCCAACAGCATGTACATTGAATCTTCCAATTTTAGGTAACCCCCTTCTTTTACCCTCCCCTCTTTTCTGTGCCGCCCTTCCACCCCTTTATGCACTCATTTCACCCAATATCCCGCCCTCTCCCCATGTCGCCCTTTAGTCTCCTTTTCATTTCTAACCTTTGTCCACTCATCTGCCTATCTAAACCACCCCCCCCCTATATCCACCTATCACTCACCAGCCTTGTCCCACCCGAATTTATTTCCCAGCTTTCTCCCCCCACTCCATCAGTCTGAAGAATGGTCCCCACCTAAAATGTTGCCTATCCATTTCCTCCACAGATGCACTCGGGCGGCATGGATGAGCTGGGCTGAAGGGTCTGTTCCAATGCTATATGAGTCTATGACCCAATAGTTTAAGGAGACTATCATAAATTAATTTACCACATGACATTGCAACAACTGTCACACCATGCTTTAAAGTAAATCTCACTCCCAGCTTACATAGTTTGCCTTTAACCGTTTACACATTTTTCTGCGATGCTGCTTGGAAGGCCATAGGTAGTCTTATAATAATGATTGTTAAAATATTCATGGCAGAACATTCCCTGAGTACGTGGAAGGGTGTACTGGAGCAAGTGATTCAATAGGCTGCATTTCAAAACGTAGAATTGATAAAGGATGTATGAAACACACTGCAACAATACTTATCCTTCAAAACAATTATTTGTGTGAAAAGTGCTTCTGGGATGACCTGAAGTTAGGAAAGGTGTCCTATAATGCTATTTGTTTTAACAGAAGTGGAAAAAATTCCATTGTACTGTTGAACGACGTGAGCCATGTGTCTGTTATGCTGTTGCTGCTGACGTTTTTCATTGTACCCTATACCTCCCGTACGTGTGTTTATCACAATAAAGTTGACTTGACTTGAACAAGTTGCCTCTGCTGTGAATGACCCATGAATTTTGAATGCGTTGTGGATTTGCAATCCTAAGAAGCTTTTCACAATGCTCTCCTCAGGTAAAGAAGATGGGAGAACTTGGCCTTTTGGCAATGGCTGTGCCGGAGAAATATGGTGGAGCAGGATTGGATTATCTGGCATATGCCATTGCCATGGAAGAGATTAGCCGAGGCTGTGCTTCCACTGGCGCCATCATGAGTGTAAATAACGTGAGTCCGCCCTGTATATCAAGCAAAAATCATAATCAAAGGATTGTTTCAGCATAGACTTTCTTAATGAACGCTAGTCATTAATAACTTTGAGTCATATAGTCATAGAGTGATACAGTGTGGAAGCAGGTCCTTCGGCCCAGCTTGCCGACACCGTCCAACATGTCCCAGCTACACGAGTCCCACCTGCCTGCGTTTGGTCCCTATCCCTCCAAACCTGTCCTATCCATGTACCTGTCTAACAGTTTCTTAAATGCTGGGATAGTCCCTGCCTCAACTACCTCCTCTGGCAGCTTGTTCCATACACCCACCACCCTTTAGTTCAACTAAATTTTGAATGTTTCACAATTATTTATGTATTTCTGATACTGTTTAGAAACATTTTTTATTTTAACTTCCCTGAGTGCTCTCACTTGGTTAATAAGTGAGGAGCAAAGCCACAGAAGCTGAGAAATGTTAGTGTCAATAATGATGATTCAGTGATTCAATATTGTTACACGGACCTAAGTACAGTGAAGCCTAACATGTTTTAAATTCGCCAGCCTCCTCTCCCCCCCATTATTTGTTTTGCATACAACCCGGTAAGATCATCCAGCCGACCTCACCGAGGCAGTGCACAAGTGTCGCCACGTTTTGGAGCCGACAAAGTTACAGAAGTTAACCGGTCTAAATATTGTTGCTGATTTCAGGTGAGAAGGTTAGAGCACCTGAGCAACTCAGCAAGGTGGAAGGTATGCTGTGATTGGTATGAGTACCATTGTTTGAAAGAGGTTGCAATAAGGGGGGGGGGGGGGGGGGGTGGCTGGCGAATTTAAAACATGTTAGGCTTGTAAGTTCTAAACAGCTTGAGCTGGGATGTCAGGACTTTCATATGAAGAAAGACTGGATAGACTCGCTGGAATTTAGAAGATTGAGGGAGGATCTTATAGAAACTTACAACATCCTTAAGGGGTTGGACAGGCTAGATGCAGGAATATTGTTCCCGATGTTGGGGAAGTCCAGAACAAGGGGTCACAGTTTAAGGATAAGGGGGAAGTCTTTTAGGACCAAGATGAGAAATATTTTTTTCACACAAAGAGTGGCGAATCTGTGGAATTCTCTGCCACAGAAAGTAGTTGAGGCCAGTTCATTGGCTATATTTAAGAGGGAGTTAGATGTGTCCCTTGTGGCTAAAGGGATCAGGGGGTATGGAGAGAAGGCAGGTACAGGATACTGAGTTGGATGATCAGCCATGATCATATTGACTGGCGGTGCAGGCTCGAAGGGCCGAATGGCCTGCTCCTGCACCTATTTTCTATGTTTCTATGTTTCTGCTGAACTTGCACACATGGGCACTAGATGAAGTTGCCATGGCTCTGAATGTGTAAGCACTGGAGGTGAGTGGCAGCAAAGCAAACATACCCGAGGTGGTGAGAAGGTCCACAGAGACACAAACTGTTGTAGAGATGGCATATATTTGAGTATTAGTTTAGAGATACAGCGCAGAAACAGGCCCTTCGGCCCACCGAGTCCGCACTGACCAGCAATCCTCTCACACTAACACTATCCTACACACACTAGGAACATTTCTTTAACATTTCCACCAAGCCCCAATTAACCTACAAACCTGTACGACTTTGGAGTTTAGGAGGAAACCGAAGATCTCAGAGAAAACCCACGCGGGTCACGGGGAGAACGTACAAACTCCATGCAGACTAGCACCTGCAGTCAGGATCGAACCCGGGTCACTGGCGCTGTGAGGCAGTAGCTCCACCGCTGCGCCACTGCGCCACAAAAATAATAAAGTAAAATTAATAGAGGCGTTGTGCATCAGTGAATCTTTGGAATCCTATACCACTAAGAGGAATGGACGCAGAGATAATGGTGTATTTGGACTGGTGGGGAGTGCAGAGTATGGGAAATAGCCAAATGTGCGGAGTTGAGGCCAAGGTCAAGTCATCCAATGCAGATTTAGTTTCGGTTTAGTTTGTCAGAATTTCTTCCCAATCTCTCTTGTGAGCTTCAAGTCCTTGCTGGGTGGTGTTTCCCAGATACTTGATGCCGCAAAGTATTTTTTAAAACTTAAAACTGTTCGTCTTCTGCTCATTTCTACTCCCCGTTAGATTCTTCATGTGCTCCTTTGGATAGCTTCCGAGCCATCTTATGCCTCGTAACCTTACTACCCCTCATGCTGCTCCTCTTTATTTTGTTCCTGATCATTTTGGCATTTATGTTCAGCTTCCTGTTATGTTATTTTCTGAAAATGCATTAAAATCCATGATTTTCTCTTTTTCCAGTCATTGTATTTAGGCCCACTTCTGAAATTTGGTTCAGAAGAGCAAAAGCGCAAGTGGGTAACCCCATTCACAGATGGAACCAAAATTGGCTGCTTTGGTCTGAGCGAGCCAGGTAGGTCGTAGTATATGCATGAGCACAGGTGCATTAAGTCAATACATGTATGTCTCGTCCCTGTCCGGAGGTGTCCGAGGTGGCTCTGGGCTGGCGGGGCGGCCCTGGACTTGCAGCTGGCGCTGCAGCTGCTGGCTCCAACTCGACTCTGCCTTTTCTGCCGGGTTGGCCGGCAGCCCTCCACCACCACCCCCTCCCCTCAGTCCCATACCGAGATCCTGCTGAAGAGGGATCGGAGAGAGAGTCTGTGGACGGGTTCCTGCCGGCCATGGGCAGGCCGGGCGCCCGCTGGAGCTGCTGGCGGTGCTGGCGGCAACAGCAACCTCCTCCTCCCCCTCCCTTGCCCAGCCCCAAGCCCAGAGTCCGGGCCAGCTCCAACTCCAGGTCGGGGCTGAAGGCCGCCCGCAGCGCGACCCAGTCGAGCGCTGGGCCGGAGGCCGAGCCCAGGCTGGCTCTCTGATGCAGGTGAGGCAGGAGGCCTCGCTCCTCCTCGGGTTGTGGATGAAGTGGCAGCGGGTACCGTAGGGGCAGAAGCCAGTGGTGTGCAAGGTGCGGCATGGCTCCGTCTTGTACTGGGGTGGTGCCTGATGGAGCGCAGCTCGGCCAGGCCTTGGGCGAACTGGCACTTGTCGCCATAGCGGCTCATCGGGGAGCGGGTTCCTTTGGAGTTGAAGCGGGGTTGGGCTGGAGTTGGCACTTCTGCACACTAGCTGTGGGCCTGGGGCCACTGGTGTCATCGGTCGGGAGCTGTCGGTTGGCCCGGCGGGAGAGGCGGAGATGAGCTGGGGTTGGCGTTTCTCCGTGCTGGCTGGGGGCTGGTGTCTCGTCGGTCCGGACCGGAGGGGGACGGGGTCGGCCCAGTGCCGGTTCGTCAGCGCCGGGGACCCGGGTTCGATCCTGGCTGCGGATGATGCGCGGGTCTGTGTGTGTGCAGCTGCCGAGAATGTCTCTCCACCGGTCCAGTCCCCGTCCCCCCCCGTCCCTCCAGCTCCCACTAGCATCTGCCCCCTCTATCTGTCCCCTGACAAATACAAGCTTGAAAAAAGACAAAAAATCGGACCCAAACTCGCTGTATCTACAGCGCTTTGTTCGATTTTTATTTATAGCATTTGACCTTTGACAAATCCCATGATTCCTTGCGTTTACCAAACTTGTTTATTTACCAAGGAAAATAAAATGATGCATAGATAGGTGACGTTTCGGGTCGGGACCCTTCCCCACTCTGACCCAAAACAGCATCAATCCATGTTCTCCCGAGATGCCGCCTGACCCACTGATTTACTGCAGCACCGAATGTTCTTTTGTGCATTAAACCAGCATTTGCACTTCCTTGATTCTACAAAATAGAACAATGTGCGGTATTAGGAAGTTGACTAAGGCATATCTGAATGCATTAGGGAATGAACTGAACAGTTGAGGTGTTGTGCATGTGTATTTAGTTGTAAAGTATGTCGAATCACAGGATCGTTCTAGCTAGAAAGAAACAATTCAGTCTATTAGATCTATTGTGCGTTCCCTGTGAAGCAATTCAGTATGTTATGTTTACTCTTCCCATGGTCCTGCAGATTATTTTATCTCAACGGGCCAATCGGTTTAGTTTTAGTTTTGGAGATACAGCGTGGAAACAGGCCCTTCAGCCCACCGAGTTCACACCGACCAGCGATCACCCTTCACAATAATGCTATGTTATCCCACTTTCCCCATTCACTCCCTACACACCAAGGGCAATTTACAGAAGCCAATGAACCTACAAACCCACATGCCTTCGGGATGTGGGAGGAAATCAGAGCACGCAAAGGAAACACGCGGTCATATTGAGAACATGCAAACTCCACACACACAGATGAGGTCAGGATTGAACCTGGGTCTCTGGTGCTGTGAGGCAGCAGCTCTTCCAACTTTTAAAAAATAGCCTCATTGATTATTTCCATCAGTGTTACAGGCTGAAAGTTCCATACAATAAGCTTTCTCTGTACCTTGAAAACAAATTCAAGCATGCTCCTGTATATTTTGCCTGTTGAACTTAAATTCCCTGGTTCATGAATCTGTGATTGGGAACAGCTCCGCTCCATTTATTCTACCTGAACCCATCATGATCTTGTATGCTTCGAACAAATCTTAAAGCAACCTTTGTTACACTAAGGTGAACTATCCCTGTATCTTCAGTATACTCTTGTAGAGGGAGTCCTGCATCCCTGGAAAGATTCTTAATCATCACTGCATGGTTTGGGAACAAATCCATCCAAGACCACAAATAAAAGCAAAGAATTGTGGACGCAGCCCAGACCATCACACAAACCAACCTCCCTTCCATTGACTCAATTTATACTTCACGCTGCCTCGGCAAGGCCATCAGCACAATCAAGGACGAGTCGCATCCCAGCCACTCCCTCTTCTCCCCTCCGCCATCGGGCAAAAAGTATAGAAGTATGAAAAAGCACACCTCCAGATTCAGGGACAGTTTCTTCTCAGTTATCAGGCAACTGAACCATCCTACCACAACTAGAGAGCAGTCCTGAGCTATTATCTACCTCATTGGAGATCCTCAAACTCAACAAAAGAGAAAATCGATTTTGAGAGAAAAAGTGCACAGTCCAGCTAAATGTTCTTTCATGAAGATGCTATATAATAAGTTCACGGAGATCACTGAATTGCTTCAACCAAATAATATGATAGACTTGGAACTGGTGCTTTTTAGCTTAGGGATATGTTTACTTCGCAGAATTTTGTGCTCAAGATACAACCTAACATTAAAAAAAAATGAAATCCAGTTGCTAAGTTTAAAGTATTCTTTAAATTTCCCAAAAGGTAAATGTAGGTACAATGTGCAAATGAATACTTAATTGAATCCATGGAATGGTTACCGGAGGCTGACAGAGCCTTACAACACTGTGGCCCTGTGCTTTCAGGGAATGGAAGTGATGCCGGAGCAGCCTCGACCACTGCCAGGCTAGATGGCGGCAGCTGGATTGTAAATGGCACCAAGGCCTGGATCACAAATAGCTGGGATGCCTCTGCTGCGATTATCTTTGCCACCACAGACAAAGCACTCAAACACAAGGTAAGTGGACGCAACATGTGGTAGCAGATTCCCCAGTGCAGGGGCTATTTGGATGTGGCATTGGTCTAACGATGATGAAAATAAACCTATTGCTGGGCTGGATTTATGACTGAACTTGTATATTCCTTTCAAGGTTAATGTTGGCAGTGTGCATAGCGTCAGGAAGTTGCACGAGGAAGTGACTTTAAAAAAAAAAAGCCATTTATTTTTAATTCTACACATGCCAGCAAGAATTCCCCTGTGTTTCTGGGTGCTTTCTGTGAAAATGTTGTCATAGAAACATAGAAACATAGAAATTAGGTGCAGGAGTAGGCCATTCAGCCCTTCGAGCCTGCACCGCCATTCAAGACGATCATGGCTGATCATCCAACTCAGTATCCCGTACCTGCCTTCTCTCCATACCCTCTGATCCCCTTAGCCACAAGGGCCACATCCAACTCACTCTTAAATATAGCCAATGAACTGGCCTCAACTACCCTCTGTGGTTGTCGACCATTTCCTATATTTTTTTTACTATCTTGAAATAGGCAAGTATTTTTTGTTGATAGTGCATTGTAAGGAACATATATTTGCAAACCAAATACTAAATACTGAGGAAGTAGAAACATAATTTTGTTTTGTCTTTAACCTTGTCTTTATATAGAGAATTAAAATGCAGTTGTAGCTAAGAGTAGGGCAATGCAATGGCGTGTGCGGATAATGTATAGTGAGAACTTTCCAAATATTTGCATTTTGATTTAAGTAACCTTCTGTATAGGCAGTTGCACATTTTGGGTATGGATGGTTTCAAAGATATTTTTCTATGAATGCATCACGAACAAGACCAGTATCCCCCGATATTCAGTTTAGAGATACAGCGTGGAAATAGGCTCTTCGGCCCATCGGGTCTGTGCTGACCAACGATCACCCATCCTACACATTGGGGGCAATTTACAGAAGCCAATTATTAACCTACAAACCTACATGTGTTTAGAATGTGTGAGGAAACCAGAAAACCCAGACTGTCACTGGGAGAACGAACAAACTCCGTACAGACAACACCCGTTGTCAGGATTGAACCCAGGCCTCTGGAGGTGCAAGGGAGCAACTTTACTGCTGTGCCACTGCGCTGCCTTGTGTTCTTCAGTCACTTGCAGTCTTTGTTGAACCATTGTAGTCCATATTGTCTGGACGATCTGAGAGTGTCGCAGGGCTGGGAGTTTCCAATGTTTTGACTCCGGAATGATGAAAGAGTGATGATGATATTGGATGAACAAGCTTGTGTGCAACTTTAAAGTGATAGGAATAACGTACAGCTGTTGCCCCTGCCCTGTAGGTAGACGTCTGTTGAATGGCACTGGTTAAGAAATAGAGGGACCTGTGAGTAAGTGACCCATAGTTAGTTTATTGAAAATAGACGCAAAATGCTGGAGTGACTCAGCAGGACAGGCAACATTTCTGGAGAGAAGGAATGGGTGACGTTTCGGGACGAAGCCCTTCTTCAGACTGACCCAAAAAGTCATTCATTCCTTCTCCCCAGAGATGCTGCCTGACCCACTGAGTTACTCCAGCATTTTGTATCTTGATCTTCGGTGTAAACCAGCATCTGCAGTTCCTTCCTACACCATAGTTAGAGATAGTATATGTGACTATACATGGGTATACTGTGTGTGCACAGTCTGAATAGTTATTCTATAGATGTACCAATAATCTATGCATGTTGATATGCTGGATTGCTTAATGATGTGGAACAGTCAATTAAAATTACTGGTGTCATTTGAACATTTTCACGACATTTTTTAAACCTAATTCTCAGATCAAATAAGTGAAAAGGCATTTGAGACCCTTCCTTTAAAAAGTTGAAGTCAAGATTTAAGTTGCCAGCTGTGAGTCTGAGCCTTTTATCAGTTGCTGACTGATCAAGGATCTGAAAAATACTGACTGATCTCGGAGGTTGCATTGCTCTCTAAAAACCACCCCTTCGGGAGTGTTGCTTTGTGCTCATCCCCTGGGAAGTAGCTTGCCATCTTCCAAAGATTCTGCAGCTCCAATAATTCTGCCGCATTACTCTTCTCATCCCATTGCTTAAAAAAGATCCAATTTCGCTTCCATTTTCTGATATATTTTTCAATACATATTTTCCTTGTGTGAATGTAAAAGCCAAAGGAATAGAAACAATGAAAGTTTGCATTATTTGGTATATATTGATTTAATGTCCACATGCAGGAAGCCAATGAAGATCTGGAAGTGATGCCTGACCATCCTTGCGTTTTTCTTTCTAAAAAGACAGACACAGAATTATAAGTTTGCTTCTTCAGGAAGTGATCAAAGGGAATTTGTTGATCACGTGTGGCACGGAGTTGCTGCCTTACATGTCAGACCCGGGTTGGATCCTGACTACGGGTGCTGGCTGTACGGAGTTTGTACGTCCTTCCTGTGACCAGCGTGGGTTTTCTCCAGGTGTCCCAGTGTCTTCCCTTAGTTCAAAGACGTGGAGATTTTGTAGGTTAATTGGTTTGGTATAATTGTAAAGTGTCCCTCGTGTGTGTAGGATAGTGTAAGCATGCGGGGATCGCTGGTTGGCACGGAGCCGGCCGGCCGAAGGGCCTGTTTCCGCGCTGTATCTCTAAATCTCCTCAAAGACTTGTCTTCTTCATCTATATACTTCACTAATAATTTTTTCCACATGTGCCTTGTTAGTGCCGTACATGTTTTAAGTTGTCTTATTGCCTTTTGAAAACTATTCTATTGGCCTATGTTCCCAGAAAATGAGACTGACAGTGTTGGCAAAAGTGTCTTTTGAAACATCAGCATCATTGGATATTGTTTACAGATTATTTCAGTGAAGCAAAATTGTGATTGGAAAAAAATAAGCAAGATTGGAGTCAAAACAAGTCTTAAAAATAAGTTAATTATGCAGGAGATAATAAACAGGGCAAATATACTGGAGAATGTTGCAGAACGAGAGTGAGAACCTAGCAGTCCTTGGGCCCGTGTCACAGTGGTGCCGCGATTAAGCTGCTTACTGTGCCTCACAGTGCCAGATACCCTGGCGGCCACGTGGCATAGCGGTAGAGTTGCTGCCTTACAGTGCTTGCAGCTCCCGAGACCCGGGTTCGATCCCGACTACGGGTGCTTGTCTGTACGGAGTTTGTATGTTCTCCCTGTGACCGCGTGGGTTTTCACGGAGATCTTCGGTTTCCTCCCACACTACAAAGACGTACAGGTTTGTAGGTTAGTTGGCCTAGTGTACATGTAAATATAGTGTTAATGTGCGGGGATCGCTGGTCGGTGCGGACGTGGTGTGCCGAAGGGCCTGCTTCCGCGCTGTATCTCTAAACTAAACTAAAAACTAGACCCAAGTTAAATCCTGAGTAAGGACGGAGTTTGTATGTACTCCCTGTGACTGCATGGGATTTCTCCGGGTGCTCCGGTTTCCGCGCACACTCTAAAGACGTGCAGACTTGTAGGTTAATTGGCTTCTGTAAATTGCCCCTAGTGTATAGGATGCGAAAGTGGGATAACATAGAACTAGTGTACAGGGGATCGATGGCCGGCATGGACTCGGTGGGCCGAATGGCTTGTTTCCACGTTGAACCTCTAAACTAAAGCTCAGTCAATGATCATATATGGTTTACGATGTGGTTTGTTGCTGTGTAACAGTTAAAGATTCAGTGACCACAAGAAATTGTAAATTGTGAAATTGATTTACAGAGTGTTCCTCCTCTCTGTACTCAGTTTAGCGATACAGAATGGAAACGGGCCCTTCGGCTCACCAACTCCACGCTTTCCAGCGATCACCCATACATTAGTTATATCGTACACACTCGGGACAATTTACAAAAGCCAATTAACCCACAAACCTGCACGTCCTTGGAATGTGGGCGGAAATCAGAGCACTCAGAAAAAACCCACGAGGTCACAGGGAGAACATACAAGCTCCAGGCAGATACCATCTGTAGTCAGGATTGAACCCGGGTCCCTGGCACTAAGGCAGCAACTCTACTGCTGTGCTAATGTGCCGCCCCATATTCTTTAAGCTCACGCAATTAATAGACATAGACTCTACTTTTATCCATTGCAGTAGTGACAATAGACAGTAGGTGCAGGAGTAGGCCATTTGGCCCTCTGAGTCATCACCGCCATTCAATGTGATCTTGGCTGATCATCCCCACTCCAAAATATGTCCAATTCCTATTTAGCCAAATTCTCACATATTTTGATCCAATTTCAGATTCTAAAAAATTCCAAAGAAAAGATATTAGACCAGTGGATTTATATTTTAATATTTAGCACTCAACTAATATTTAATCTAAAATTGTATTTAATACTGAACTCAACTCAATTAGTACCCATCCTTGATATGGATTATTTTCTAACCTGAGGCTATCATAAGGCCTTGGAGAATTGTCTGTATTTAGACATTATTTTCTCTGTTTATATTCTTCTGCATATTAAGTTCAGTAACTTTCTTGCCTTGATTTATGTTTCATTTTCATGAACTCTTCGTAGCACCTTCTACTTTTCATCTGCCAATAATTTACTTATTTTCATCTACTTATTCATCTGGATAACTACATGAATCGCAGGGCATAGTATTTAGGCTGTGGACATGTGCATGACTGTGAATTGTGCATAGAGGTGCCCAGAATATGTCCAGATGCGTACGATTTCGCTACTGCAATTACTATGGCAATGTATTGCAGTTTCAATTCCTTTAAAGACCGATTTTGTGCGCAGAGACAGCTGCTAATCTATCCAATGATATGAGGTTTTTACTCGTTCTTTTGAGAATTACTTTTTGTGGATACTTTTTCTTATGTTCTCTGCAGCTCTGATGGAAGCTTTGTAGTTCTATGCTGTGTTTTATATACTTTGCCAAAAAGATATACAACACAGCACAGAATGCAAAAGAATATCTAAGAATATATATATATATGTGTGTGTGTGTGTGTGTGTGTGTGTGTGTGAGTGTGTGTGTGTGTGTGTGTGTGTGTGTGTGTGTGTGTGTGTGTATATACACACACATATATATATATATATATATATGTGTTCTTACATGTTATGTTTATAAACCTTTTATTTTCATTTACCACTTTGTATCGCATCTCCAGATGAGTTAAGTTGCCTTGTAAGCCAAGTAGAGCACGTCTCTGCTAGGATTATGTACATATCATGTATTCTACCAGATGGTTCTTTTAACGCTATCATCTCTACTTTTACCTGTTAACAGTTACACTGTGGTTATTTTCTGACTTGTTCCTTTAAAGTCTCCCTTTTTAAAATCTCAAAATAGTTGTTTATGACTATTTTTGTCACTCTCACCTTCGATAAATGGAATCATGATGCATCATTGGTGGCCCTGATAATGGGGTGCTCCTTCACTGTTAAATTGTAGATTAATCCAAGACTAATCCATTGCTGAATCCAATAGAGGTTATATAAATAAAACCAGCAGATGGCACACTCTGACAGGTTTTTAATCTCAAACAGCCAAATTAAAAAAAATAGGAAAAGGGTTAGATAGTAGCAACAATCTTTTATTTTAATGCTTCATACAGTATAATCTTTATTTTCTTTACTTCAGACTTGACTTTAGAGATACAGCGCGGAAACAGGCCCTTCGGCTGACCGAGTCCGCGCCGACCCGCGATCATTATCATCACCCTGCACACTAGGGACAATTTACAATTTTACTGATGCCAATTAACCTACACACCTGTACGTCTTTGGAGAGTGGGAGGAAACCAGAGCACCTGGAGAAAACCTAAGCTGTCACAGGGGGACCTTACAAACTCCGTACGGATATCACCTATAGTCAGGATCGAACCCAGATCTCGGGCTGTAAGGCAGCAACTCTACCGCTGCGCCATGCGATGGTCAGCATTTTTTGTTGAGGTGGAGCGATTGCTAATTGTTTTTACAAAATCCTTTGCTCATTTTTAATGTCCATACAGAGAGGCCCAGAAGATCAGCTTGAAAGCCGTGAGAAATAATAGCATGTTGTTTAATTTCATCACCGTGGAATTGAAGATGTATCATTTGTTCAACAGATAAGATTGCCCAATTAAAGTGTTATTCAAACCCCATACTCTTCAAAAATCAAAAACATTTCTGTAAAGTTTTCATTTAATATCGCATGAGACATTCATCTTAAATGAACCTAAATGTTTAAATGCAAACTGGTGTTATCGACAGAACAAGAATTTAATCTAATCAGTATGAGAATCAAAAGTTGCGGGTGAAAGGGCAGGAAATTGGACGTGATCTTTTGCAGCTTTATCTTCCTGGAGGATTCAATATCATTATAGGCCAAGTTAGAAGTAGATTAACAATTACTAGGACTAAGAACTAGATGCTTTTGAACTACTTCGTAGCCCTCAAAGGGATATAACTCTTGCAACAATAGGAAGATCAACAATGTGGATAAGTTAGAATCGGGTGCAATCTTCTCAAAATATTGCGGTGCCCGTACACTGTTTGGCAAATGTTTCGATAGGAGAACAGAAAGGAGATTTTGTGGCCGCAAACAGGGCTCCAGAGAGGAACTGCAGATGCTGGCTTGAACCAAAGATAGACACAAAATGCTGGAATAACTCAGCTGGACAGGCAGCATCTCTGGAGAGAAGAAACGGGTGACATTTCTGGTCGAGACCCTTCTTCAGAGTGGTGTGTTGCCTCCCTTGTGCCAGTGTCGAGGACGTCTCTGAGCGGCTGCAGGACATTCTAAAGGGTGAGCAGCCGGAAATTGTTGTGCATTAATGACACAGGTCACCACCGTGAGGGAGGGGGAAGGACAATGGGTAACGGAGAACCCGGTGTAGGTGACCGACGTGATGGGGGGGGGGGGAGAACAAAGGGGGACCCAGTGTGGGGGAGTGGGGGGGAGCAAAGAAGGAGCCGGCATATGTTGTAACTTTGTCAGTGCCATAGGTGGCCGCTATTTGTATGCAAGCAAAGAATTACACTGTGCCTTGTGACTTGTGACAATAAAGTATCCCATTCCATAGGTAGGACGGGATGAGGTCCTGCGAAGTGAACATAGGGAGTAAAGGCCCTGTCCCACTTACATGTCCTTGGCATGCAAATTACGTGACCTCGTCGTCACGTTGAGCTGCACGGGCATTGTGTGGCCGTGCGGGGCCGGTGCCATTGATAAGCGCGGAGGGGTATGGAGTTGTGCGCGATACTGCGCGTTGCTCCGATAATTTGTAGCGAACAAAATCTTCGAACGCCACCGGCCTGTCGCATAACTGACAGCCAAAGTGGGACAGGCCCAAGACCCTGGCGCCACGCAACCTCTCACCTCCAACAGCAGCAGAAGCAGGCAAACGATCATCGAACTCAGCCTGGGGCTCACGGCCGTTGCGGTCCGGATCCGCCCCCACTTCTACTCCCAGAGCGGGCCAAGAAAATTGAAGATAGACACAAAATGCTGGAGTAACTCAGCTGCTGGAGTAACTCAGTGGAACCGGCAGCATCTCTGGAGAGAAGGAATGGATGATGTTTCGGGTCGAGGCCCTTCTTTCAGACTGAAGAAGAGTCTCAACCCGAAACATCACCCATTGCTTCTCTCCAGAGGTGCTGCCGGTCCCGCTGCGTTACTCCTGCAATTTATGTCCATCTTCAAATGACGTCACGCGCTCCAGACGGCTGTGCGGGCGCATGAAGTCGCGTGGGACCGTTGCGCCTCAACGCGACCACGAGGTCATGTAATTAGCATGCCAAGGACACATAAGTGGGACAGGGGCTTTAGGCAAAAGGTTAAAAATCAGGACCGAGAGTGCAGTTACATTAGGGTTACTCCCAGTTCCACGTACTAGTGCGGGTAGGAATAGGACAGATGATTGCGTGATTGAGGAGTTCAACATTTTGGGCCTTTGAAATCTCATCTGGGGCAGGGGTGACCAATACAAGAAAGACGGGTTGCAGATGAATTGGAGGGGGACTAATATCCTGGCAGGCAAATTTGTTAGTGCTACTCGGGAGGGTTTAAATTAGATTGACAATTGTGTGGGATCCAAAGCAGTAGTGAGGCAGATGAGAGGCTGGAAGTTGATCCAGAATCCAACAACAGAAAGTTCAGTAGGCAAAACAGATAGCAGCATGACAGGGAACAAGGACTGTTGGATTCAATTGAATTTATTTCAAAGCGAGAGACCTTGGGCGGTGGTGCAGCGGTAGAGTTGCTGCCTTACAGCGCTTGCAGCGCCAGAGATCCGGGTTCGATCCTGACTACGGATGCTGTCTGTACGGAGTTTGTACGTTCTCCCCGTGACCTGCGTGGGTTTTCTCCGAGATCTTCGGTTTCCTCCCACACTCTAAAGACGTACAGGTATGTAGGTAAATTGGCTTGGTAAGTGTAAAAATTGTCCCTAGTGTATGTGTAGGATGGTGTAAATATGTGGGGATCACTGGTCGGTGCAGACTTGGTGGGCCGAAAGGTCTGTCTCTGCACTGTATCTCTGAAGCCTTAGAACGGAGACGAGGAAACACTTTTTCTCACAGAGAGCGGTGAGTCTCCGAAATTCTCTGCCTCAGAGGGCGGTGGAGGCAGGTTCTCTGGATGCTTTCAAGAGAGAGCTAGATAGGGCTCTTAAAAATAGTGGTCAGGAGATGCGGGGAGAAGGCTGGAATGGGGTACTGATTGAGAATGATCAGCCACGATCACATTGAATGGCGTTGCTGGCTCAAAGGGCCGAATGGCCTACTCCTGCACCTATTGTCTATTGTCTATTGTCTAAGTCTAAATGTGAGATTAGCAGCTATGGAAAGCTGTGTAATTTCATTGCTAGGCAGATAGGACATTCCCTCTCGAAAATAAATGGACAGGGTAGAGGAATCTGATTACATACACGCTTCATGAAGGACTCCAGCTTGGTTAACTGGTCCTTTTATTGTTATAGTGTGTTTTCTAGGGGCGATCTGCTTAATGTGCTGTAACAGTCAGTTAGTCCTTAAGGTCATTATCTGTAATGCCTTTTCCATGACACCAAGCTTTAGCCGGTACC
The DNA here is from genome assembly GCA_035221665.1 of Okamejei kenojei. Classification (NCBI taxonomy): domain Eukaryota; kingdom Metazoa; phylum Chordata; class Chondrichthyes; order Rajiformes; family Rajidae; genus Okamejei; species Okamejei kenojei. Next base: position 33,440,894 of record CM069155.1, read on the forward strand.
GGCTGGTAATGATTTTACATTAGTTTCGCTTGGTTAAATGAACACAAAAGGCACACAGAATAGTAGCAATTTGGTTTCCCATCCATTGCAAGTTTCAATATAAGTTTGAGGATTTCGGATCACATAGGTGGAGAATGAACATTAATGGAGCGGGAAGAAAGCTAAAGGAATATATAAATGTCTCAATGGTATTTTATTGTCACGTGTACCTAAGTGCAGTGGAATTATTATTTACTTTGCATACAGTTCAGTGACAATCCTGCTACATAGGAGGCACAATCATACTAAGTAAGGTAGTAGACCACACCACGTCCGCACACAACAGTCGCCATGTTTTGGCGCCTTCTTATTCCCTTCAAGTCCGATATGTTTGGAAAAAGTTAGTCTTAGCTTGGCTTGCCAGACATGATATCCGAAAGATCCATTTTTTGATGTTGATTGAGCATATGCTCGGTTATCAAGTTTCTGTGCATCCAGGTCCATGGGACTGAACTTCTGACATTGATCTTCACTGATATCTGGATCTCTTGAGTGACTTCAGGAAGGTGAACCCTCATGAAGTGTCTGCCCCTGATGGTGTACCTGGTCGCGTTCTCAATACCTGCGCAGACCGACTGGCTGGTGTTTTTGCAGACATCTTCAACCTCTCATTACTGACGCCTGAGGTTCTCACCTACTTTAAAAAGGCATCCATAATACCGGTGCCCAAGAAGAGTAATTGAGATTCGGTATGTCAACAAATACTCTCTTGAACTTCTACAGGTGTACGGTCGAAAGCATATTGACTGGTTGCACCATGGCCTGGTTCAGCAACTTCAATGCCAGGAACGAAATAAATTGTGAAGATCGCTGCCCAGCCCGCCATCGATACTGACCTGCGCATCCTGACAACGTCTCATTTCATTCCTGCCATCGGGAAGAAAGTATAGGAATCTGAACACTGTAATGCCAGGTTCAGGAGCAGTTTCTTTCCAGCAACCATCAGGCTATTGAACACTATAAACTCCCAAATAAACAAGAGCTGCCTGGATTGCACTGGGGACTTTGACTTTATTTTGATTTAGCACTATATCATTTTTTATTATTGAACTTTTTTTGTTAGGCAGTGTTTACAAACCTGTTGTGCTGCTGCAAGTAGGCATTTAATTGTTCCGTTCGGAACATATGATGATAAAATACTCTCTGATTCTCTTGACTGCCATGACTTGTTCAAATGTAGCTCATCTCCCATTTTGGAGGTGCAGCCTGCCATAAACTGGCTTAAACTAATGCAAGCCGCTCATAACATTGGGCCTCTGGATATTCACTAAAGGCAGTCAGGCACATTGGATGCTGCAATCAGGATAACGAGTAGGCAGCTCAATTGCACATTTGATGCCACTGAACATTTTCTAGAGCTGTTCAATTTAACAATGTTTCAAATCGAATTTGTGAAGTATGTGAAAATGAAAAAAATGCATGCTGAGGTGGATTAAAGTAAATCGTTTCAGAACAGGCTGATCGACTGGTTAGCATCCATCCCGTTATCATTTCTGAGATCTTTATAAGTATATATCTTTCCACCTCAAAAAGACTGGTTTGAATTCATCTTAAACCAATAAATGATGCCCTTACATAAAATGCAATGGCACAGTTTCAACACAGATTTGTTGTTTAACTCAGAATAACACATCGCTGCTTGGATTTTGACATTGCTTAGTTACAAATTGCTCTTTAATTAACATAGAAACATAGAAACATAGAAATTAGGTGCAGGAGTAGGCCATTCAGCCCTTCGAGCCTGCACCGCCATTCAATATGATCATGGCTGATCATCCAATAACCTCGGTATTACAGCTAGGCACTAATCTTAATGCCAGAATTATCCTTCTTGTTTATGTTTTTCCACCCTTCGCAATGCACTTACATCACTAATTTGTGCTGTCTGTATGTTCCCGATTGCGTCTGTCATAGAGTCATAGTGAGAAAACAGGACCTTCGACCCAACTTGGCAACACCGACCAACCAACATGTCCCATCCATACTAGTCCCACCTGCCTGCATTTTGCCCATATCCCTATTCTTTCCATGAACCTAGTCTAAATGTTTCTTAAACAATGCGATAGGACCTGTCTCAACTACCTCCTCCGGCACCTCGTTTCATACACCGGCCACCCTTTGTGTAAAAAAAAGTTTCCCCTCTGTGTCCTATTAAGTATTTCCCCCACCCACCCATGCACCCGTATTGTTCTCGATTCCCCTACTCTGGGAAAGAGACTCTGTTGCGTTTACCCAATCTATTCCTCTCATAATTTTGTACACCTCTATAAGATCACCCCTCATCCTCCTTCTTCTTCTTCTTTCGTGTGGCATGCGCAGCCTAAAGTTGTTGGACAACTTGTTCTATCTGATCTTCCGTTTGTGCACGTCGAGTTGATTGCATTAGTTGAAACGGGGCGGACCACGTGAAGGTTGCAATCTCCCACCCCACCCCTCATCCTCCTGCGCTCCAAGGAGTAGAGTCCCAGCCTGCTCAACCTCTCCCTATAGCTCTGGCCTTCAATACATGTTTGTATTTAAAAAATAATCTTTGCCGACAATCTCAGGTTATGTCCATTGTTTACATTTATTAATTTTCTTCTTTCATATATTATTGATACATTGTCACATCCACTGGACATCATAGATCGATCGTAATCAATATTCTTGCGATTTATTTATTGTGGTTCTCGTTAATAGCCTTTGCATCAGTTATGAACACCCAACCTCTGATCCTGCCTGCGAGAAACTGATAAATGAACTTGCCCAGGGTGGGCCTTCCACACATACTGAATAAATATCCAGCTCAATGTCAAATGTCAAGCAAGCAATTAGATTAAAAGGTATTTTTAGATGCTTTTGGCGCCAGAGGAGATTGGTATTAAAGAGGAAGAAGCGATAAGGGTGAATAAGACTTTACTTTAGACTTTAGGAATACAGTGCAGAAATAGGCCCTTTGGCCCACCGTGTTGACACCGACCAACCATCCCTGTCCGGTACACTAACACACTAGGGAAATTTACCATTATACCAAAAAATTAAAGTACAAACCTGTACGTCTTTGGAGTGTGGGAGGAAACCGGAGCACCCGGAGAAATTTTACGCAGTCACAGGGAGAAGGTACAAACTCCGTACAGACAGCTCCCATAGTCAGGATCAAACCCTGGTTCCTGGGGCAGTAAGGCAGCAACTCTACACTGCTCTTCTGTGCCACCGAATATTGTGTGCTGCAGATTATTGTGACCGGGAAACTGAAAACAAATGTTACATATTCAGTTTTCATATGTTGTTGTGCCTGAAGTGTTTTTCTTGCAATACATTTACAGGGAATAAGTGCTTTCTTGGTACCAATGCCCACACCAGGGCTCTCCTTGGGAAAGAAAGAAGATAAATTGGGAATTCGAGCATCCTCCACTGCAAACCTGATTTTTGAAGACTGCAGACTTCCTCGGGAAAATTTATTGGGTGAACCAGGACTTGGATTCAAAATAGCCATGGTATGAGCTTATACTATTTGAACATCTATGTATAAAATTTGTTCTGATTGAAGTATGGAATACCACAACTGGCATTTGAACCTTTGGAATTTCACCTCAGTAATCAAAGGTGTGAACACTAAAACAATGTAATGTGAATCATTGTGTGAGCAGCACCATGTACAGGAACTACCGATGTTAAAGCACAAAGTGCTGGAGTAACTCAGTGAGGTAGGCAACATCTTTGAAGAGCATGGGAAGGCGACATTTCGGGATAGCACACTTTGGCCTGCCCCCTCCTCTCTCCCAGCTTTACACCCCCCCCCCCCCCCCCCTTACAATCAGTCTGAGGAAGGGTGCCGACCCGAAATTTGAAACATCACCTATCCATGTTTGGGTCTGCACCCTTCTTCAGGCTGATGGAGTAGAGGGAGGTTGGTTGTAGAGAGAGGTGAGGGAAAGGGATGGGGCAAGAGCTAGTGATAGGTGGTTCCAAGAAAGGTGGGTGAATAACTTCCTCTTTAATAAACTTTGTATGAATGCAAAGAAAATACACAAATATAGTGCAAAATGTGTAACAGAACGCATTGGCTCGGGAATTGATGCAATGAGAATTAACATCTAAAGGAAAAGAGCATCTACAGTTTCTCAGTATTATTTCAGTTTAGCTATTAATATTATTAGGAAAACAATAAGAATGTAAGCAAAGTATGCAAACTTTTTCCCCTGAATCTCAGTGCTTGGAAAAGGTGAGCAGGTTAGAGTATCAACATTGATATGTGAATGTCAAGTCAAGCTTAACGAGATTAGCTGATTTTTTAAAAGCAATACTAACGTGGTACATGAACATTTTTCTGAGGATGATATATATGCTGACTGATTATAGAGTAATAGAGTGATACAGTGTAGAAGCAGGCCGTTCGGCCCAACACGTCCACACCGGCCAACAATGTCCCAGCTACCCTAGTCCCACTTGCCTGCGCTTGGTCCATAACCCTCCAAACCTGTCCTATCCATGTACCTGTCCGACTGTTTCATAAACGATGGGATAGCCCCAGCCTCAACTACCTCCTCTGGCAGCTTGTTCCTCAAACCCACCACCCTCTGTGTGGAAAATGTTACCCCTCGGATTCCTATTAAATCTTTTCCCCTTCACCTTGAACCTATGTCCTCTGGTCCTCGATTCCCCTATTCTGGGTAAAAGACTGTGCATCTGCCTGATCTATTCCTCTCATGATTTAGCACGCAACAAAAGGTTTTCACTGTACCTAGATCCATGTGACAATATACTAAACTAAACTGTAACTGTATAAACCTCCACATAAGATGTTGATAACAAAACTGGGAGGGCCTTATGAACGGTCACTTGAAGAAACAGAACAAATCCCGAGGGACAGAGGGTGCCAAGTGGGTTAGTGGGGATGTGAGTGGGGTGGGCTGTGGGCATGCAGAGGAAAGAGAGAAAGAGCCGAGGAAGTGACGAGAAGTGGAAGTAGGCACAAGCGAGAGAGGGAAGGGGAAGAGTCCAGGAGAATGAAAAATCGAAGGGAAAAAAATGGAAGGAGTGTGAGAGCGAAGGGTCAAAGCTGAGAGGTCACACGTGGGAAGGAGAAGGATGGAGGGAGCTGTAAGAGAGAAAAACGGGGAGATAATAGGGGAGCCAAGAGGAAGAAAGTTGACATACTTTATTTTCCTCTCCTCACTGGTGGCTGAATGTTTCTATTTTGATGTTTTTTTTTATTTTTTTGTCTCCAGCTGCCAGTTTTTAGAGTAATGTTAGAGTACTTTGATAACGTTAGTCTTCACCCTACTACCACAGGCATTTCCTTGCTTCTCTCCACATCCCCCTCCTAAACAGCTTAAATCACACTTGCTTTCTCACTTTGCCTGCTGAGATAAAAGCTTCTCAACTGGAAACGTTGTCTCTGCTTCCGTCCCCACGGATGCTACTTGAGCCACTGAGCTTTTTTTGTGTTCTTGTGATATGTTTCCAAAGCAATTTGCTTTTCCATTTGAACATTTTTAGAATGTGTAAATTAACAAACGTTGAAAGCCTCTGAGTTATAGGATTTGAGAGCATAGTTAGAGAGAGCACGTTTCCCCTGCCAGAAATTAAGAATATTCAGCACATAACTATAAATTAGGCTGTTCAACTCGTCCAGAAAGCTGTTAAGTTTTTTCAGTTGAAAATTTCAGGACTGAATTTCACAAAGAGTATGACGAACAGCTCTCTGTGAGATATATCAATCATGATTTATTTAAATAAAGGTGATATCTACAGCAGTCTGATTATCAAACTTGTGGAACTATTAAAAAAAACACCAATAGTTTAGGTTAGAGAAACAGCCCCTTCAGCCCACCAAGTCCGCACCGACCAGCAATCTCCCATGCATTAGTTCTATGCTACACATTGGGGACAATTTCCAAAAGCAAATGAACCTACAAACCTGCACGCCTTTGCAAAATGGGAGGAAACTGGAGCGCCCAGAGAAAACCCATGCAGTCACAGGGAGAACGTGCAAACTCGGAACAGACAGCCAAACCTGGTCTCAAGCGTGTATGGCAGCAGTTCTACTGCTCCGCGACTCTGCTGCATGCAATAGGGCTCTGCAAATGGCCCTCCATGTTTTGCTGCTTTAAGTGAATGAATGTGGTTACATAGAAATAGAAAATAGGTGCAGGAATAGGCCATTCGGCCCTTCGAGCCAGCACTGCCTTTCAATATGATCATGGCTAATCATCCAAAATCAGTACCCCGTTCCTGCTTTCTCCCCATATCTCTTGATTCCGTTAGCCCTAAGAGCTATATCTAACTCTCTCTTGAATACATCCAGTGAATTGGCTTCCACTGCCTTCTGTGGTAGAGAATTCCACAGATTCACAACTATCTGGGTGAAAAAATGTTTCCTCATCTCAGTCCTAAATGGCCTACCCCCTATTCTTAAACTGTGACCCCTGGTTTTGGACTGTCCCAACATCAGGAACATTTTTCCTGCATCTAGCCTGTCCAATCGCTTAAGAAATGTATATGTTTCTATAAGATCCCCTTTCATCCTTCCAAATTCCAGTGAATACAAGCCCAGTCGATCCATGGTTGGAATAAAGTGTGGTTGTCCAGTTGTTTGAATCTTGCAAATCAAGCACTTGTGTAATTGAGCATCTGAGAGGAACAAGTGCATGCCCTCAACAATAGGTCACAGTCTTTATTTGGACCTGAATAAGATCATTAATTTCAAGAAAAAGCTTACATCAAGATGTTTAATACATGAAAATGTTGAGGCTTCCTGGTAAAAAACAAACTTCCTCAATTTTGAAATAATTTTCTTTACACCAGCAAACCTCATGTAGGCATATCCTGATCTACCCTCCAAATAAAAGGCAAGGTGTAAGTGCGGACACAAGAAACTACAGTTGCTTATTGGCAGGAAAAAACACAAAGTACTGGAGTAACACAGTGGCCCGAAACATCACCTATCCATGTACTCCAGAGATACTGCCTGACCCGCTGAGTTACTCCAACACTTTATTTTTTTTTCCAGGTATAGATGTGCTACTTTAAGATGAGCTTGGTCTGATAATTTTACAGAGTACAATATTATAATGCTGTAAAAAAGCGTGCTAGAGCAACTCAGTGGGTCAGGCAGCATCTCTGGAGAGCATGGATAGGTGACGTTTTGCTTTGGGTCCCTTCTTCGGGCTGGTGTAATATAATGTTGTTACTTGTTTGTAAAGGCATACTTTTAAATTATATTTTGCTTCATGAAAGCTATGTTTTAATTTTTTTCTTTTGCTACAAATTGTTTTTCTGGTTAATTAACCTGAGGTATAGAAGTTGGGAGGTCATGTTGCAGTTGCATAAGACTTTGGTGAGGACGCATTTTGAGTATTGTGTGCAGTTATGGGTACTATGCAATAGGAAAGATGTTGTCAAGCTGGAAAAGGTACAGAGAAGATTTACTAGGATGGTGCCAGGACTGGAGAGCCTGAGTTATAGGGAGAGGTTGAGTAGGCTTGGACTCTTCCTTGGAGAGCAGGAGGATGAGGTGTGATCTTATAGAGGTGTATAAAATCACGAGAGGAATAGATCGGGTAGATACACTGAGTCTCTTGGCTAGAGTAAGTGAATCGAAGACCAGAGGACATCGCTTTGAGGAGAAGGGGAAAAGATTTAATAGGAACCTGAGGGGTAACTTTTTCACACAAAGGGTGATGGGTGTATGGAACAAGCTGCAGAGGAGGTAGTTGAGGCAGGGACTATACCAACATTTAAGAATAGTTAGACAGGTACATGGATAGGACAGGGTTGAAGAGATATGATCAAATGCAGGCAAGTGGGACTAGTGTTGCAGGAACATAGACAAAGGTGCTGGAGAAACTCAGCGGGTGCAGCAGCATCAATGGAGCGAAGGAAATAGGCAACGTTTCGGGCCAAAACCCTTCTTCAGTTGTAGGGACATGTTGTCCGGTGGGGGCATGTTGGGCCGAAGGGCCTGTTTCTACACTGTATCACTCTATGACTCTATAACTCTTTGCCTATATGTTCCGTCAAATGGCTTAAGGCATTTCTTGGGTTAGACAAGGAATACAGTGAGCATAGCCATGCATTCAGTGATCTATCCTTGGCGTGAGAATGTGAGTTGGAGCCAGAGACCATAAACAAAGTCCTGCTTGGTTGGATTCTCCATGTAGCAACTGAATAAATACATCCGTAATCTCTGGATCATAATTCAAGGCATTTAATTGTCATGTTCGAAAGATTAAGTGTTCAGTACAGCATGCCTCTGTGCTCTTTTTAACATCCTATTTTTATTGAACACCAAACCTTTTTTTTAGAGCATTCTTGGCCATGAAAGCTAGCTAGTGGAACTGAATTAATTCACCAAGTTTTTTACATTAATTACCGTTTTAATTTTAGTCGCCTGGTGAGGTATGGGCTAAGGCACAGGGTTTCCAATCTGAGATTGGTGTTCTATTTTTGTGCTTTTTTTCTGATTCTTTGTCACTTGTGAGTCATGCACAGTTCATACTATACAAGGTCTATACTTAGACTTGTTCTTGCTTTATAATGTGTTATTTGTTCGCACCCTCTTCAAAGATTTTTCAGAGAGAGAAATTCCTTGCCTTTCACTATTCCCTTCCATTAGACTCTTTCCAATTTATAGTACAACAATGCATGATGCAATGAGCTTTGTATGTCCTGCAAGTCTCTCTTTGTATAAAATATGGGTACAGGTACACCATGGATTTTCCAACACCCTTGGTTCCAGAGCCTTGCCGGATGCTCCATTTTGTTGGACCAACAGAGGTCACGTAATAATAATTCAACAATCTGACCCACTAACTAATTGTACCTCTCCCGTGTCTCTTAATCACCATTGGCTGTTAGAAACCTAAATAAAGGATTACTTATTTACTGCCTATTCTGCCTCCTGGCATGTAGGGCAGCAACGAAGGTCCTCCACTCAGTAGTGTTGATTCCTTCAGTTGCTGTTTCTGTAACATGTGTGTTTTAAGAGACGTGGTTGTTAGTCCTGTCCTCAACCTCCAACCTTGAGGACCAGTGGATCGCTCTTCGTCTCGCCTCTGCCCTTCGACCTGTCCAGCATGGCAGACCCTAACAGGAGACGAATCTCCCGCTGGCGTAGCTCCAGGGGTCACTGAGACACACAAACTCCCCGACCACGACAAGGCTGCAATCCAACGGGGAGAAATAGAGGATTAACAATTAACAAACAAGTTAACAATGAACTCTTTCAGCATGGAGGCACTCGACCCAAAAGGAAGTGCGCCACACAAAATGCTGTCGTAATTTTGTCTGGAATAATGGAGGTGCCTGACCACCATGCGCTGGAAAATCAGTGGTGGACCTGTATCTAACCATGGGTCCATTTTTGTTGCAGAGGTGTACAGTTCCAGATTAATATTTGCAAGGGAGAGAGGAGGGAAGGTGGTGCAGGAGACTTTCTTACCCATATTCTATTTGATGCCATGAGATTCATAGGATCTGGAGTTGATTTGGTGGATCCCACATCTTATTTCCCACTGTACAACCATTTCTGGTAGGATAGGACGTGCCTAGTGGTTGTGATGGAGGAGTCAGGTACATTGTACGGAGGGTATCATTTTGTGAGCAGGTTGACAACAGTTATTTCAGTTTAGTTCAGAGATACAGTGAGGAAACAGGCCAATTGGCCCACCAAGTCTGCACCGACCAGCGATCCCTGCACGTTTACACTATCCTGCACACATTAGGGACAATTTACACATACACCAAGCCAATTAACCTACATACCTGGACGTCTTTGGAGTGTGGGAGGAAACGGAAGATCTCAGAGAAAACCCACGCGGTCACGTGGAGAACATGCAAACTCCGTACAGACAGCACCCGTAGTCAGGATCGAAACCGGTTCTCCAGCGCTGTCAGGCAGCAACTCTATCGCCGCGCCAGCGTGCCGTCCACGATTGCGTTAATGTTGTCGACTCTGTAGAGATTGCATCACGTCTTACAACAGTGCATTTTTGAAAAATCGAAGGCAGGTCGCTTGTTATGAAGGAAGTCCCAGTTAGAGATGGTGGTTGGCAATGTACACTCTTTCTTTCATTACATAGCCTTGTTTTTAATTCAATGTCTTACTATATTACAGAATCTTAGATAGTTAATAAAGGAGATACTGAGATAATGGCCGCATGATAAAGCGCTTTGGGGCATCATCTCCCGTCAATATCTTTTTTCCTCTTGCTTGGCTCCTTTTAAAAAAAACACACAAAGACTATCTCAACAATGTTTTGATGATCTGTCCTAATAACGTCTAATGTGGCTTGGTGTCAAATTGTTATTGGCAATGCTCTTGTGAAGTGCCAAGAGTTGTTTTATTGCATTGAAGGGAGCGAATAAATGAAAGTTTGTTGATGTGGTGCGCTGTCTCATAAGACGGGCACAGTTTGCCACACAGGAACATCTGTAGTGAAAGATTGCTGCTTTGAAGGGGGTGGAGGCAACCTGGAACTGTCCGTGAGCTGTCACGGGCGGTGGCTCGGTGGCGCAGCGGTAGAGCCACTGCCATACAGCGCCAGAGACCCGGTTCGATCCTGACTATCGGTGCTGGTCTATACGGAGTTTGTACGTTCTCCCTGTGACCTGCGTGGGTTTTCTCTGAGATCTTCTGTTTCCTCCCACACTCCAAAGACGTACAGGTTTGTAGGTTAATTGGCTTGGTATGAATGTAAAATGATCCATAGTGTGTGTAGGGTAGTGTTAAAAGTGTGCGGGATCACTGGTCGGTATGGACACGATGGGCCAAAGGGCTTGTTTCCGCGCGGCATCTCTAAACTAAACTAAACTAAGTTGCTGGTGTTCATACAACAGGTGGCACTTTCTCCCTTTTTGCTGATCCGGAGCTTGTCTCGAGAGTTTATTTTATAGTTTGATCTCAATGGTTTAATGGTTCAGTAGTTCTTTATTGCCACGTGCACTGCACAGTGAATGTTTTTTGCGTAGCTTACACATGCACGGGTCGCCATATTTTAGCGCCATTTGCAAAAGTCCAAAGTCCGTCCGACACGCTCTATATACTGGAGCGACTCCCGATCCAGGTAAGGCCTAGGCTGCTGCAGGGCCTCCTCTCCTCCCGTTGCCCCGACCAAGATTCAAGATTCAAGAGAGTTTATTGTCATGTGTCCCCAGATAGACAATGAAATTCTTACTTTGCTTCAGCAACAACAGAATATAGTAGCATGAAACAGAATAGATCAGTGTGTCCATATACCATTAATAAATATATACAGACTTGAATAAATAAGCAGATAAAGTGCAAATAAGCAGATAATGGTCTATTAATGTTTCAGAGTTTTGTTTCAGTTGACTTTAATAACCTGATGGCTGTGGGGAAGAAGCTATTCCTGAACCTGGACTTGCAGCCCTCAGGCTCATGTACCTTCTACCTGAAGGTAGCAGGGAGATGAGTGAGTGGACAGGATGGCGTGGGTCCTTGATGATGCTGCCAGCCTTTTTTGACGCAGCGATAGATCCCCTCGATGGTGGGTAGGTCAGAGCTGATGATGGACTTTTTAAAGTATTTTCCTCTCCTGGCCGCTCAAGTTGCCGAACCAAGCCAGCATGCTCTCTAGTGTGCACCTGTTCAAGTTAGAGAGAGTCCTAGAGAGAAGAAGAGGTGCTGATGTGCTTTCTTTATAATTGCATCAGTGTTCACGTTCCAGGAGAGATCTTCAGAAATATGCACACCCAGGAATTTGAAGCTCTTGACCCTCTCCACCATATATTGATATAAAAGGGACTGTGGGTCCCCATCCTACCCCTTCCAAAGTTCACAATCAGTTCCATGGTTTTGCTGGTGTTGAGGGCCAGGTTATTGAGCTGGCACCATTTGGTCAGTCGGTCGATCTCTCCTCTATACTCTGACTCGTCCCCATCAGTTATACGTCCCACAACAGCGGTGTCTCCTGCTGCCGTCCTTGCAGACGCCGGAGCAATTCCCCGGTCGGTCCCTCTCCTACGCCTCGCGTCCGCCGTCGTCAGCGTTTCCCTCCTCCTCAGCTCTTCTTTCTTCGAGGCCGAGCTCGATGGCTACCGAGCTTTCTCCCTTGCAGGCGGCGGCGCTGCACGGGTCCGTCCTTGCAGCGACGAGCCCTATCCTTATTCCTAATCATTTTTGCAAACCCCGCTGCACACGGGGGCAATTACTGACCGAACACTTAATGCAGCCCGGCAGACCTAAAATGGCTGTGTCAAAAAGAGAAACAAAAACATGGGGGTGGGGGGGGGGGGGGGGGGGGGGGGGGGGGGGGGGGGGGGGGGGGGGGGGGGGGTGGGGGGGGGGGGGGGGGGGGGGGGGGGGGGGGGGGGGGGGGGGGGGGGGGGGGGG